>CATOSE010000267.1:0-59730 GCA_951812265.1 Taphrorychus bicolor | reverse complement strand
ATGATGACACTGAATTAGCAGAGGAAATCTTAAATTAAGGTTCCTTCAGATTCGGTCACGAGTTCGGCATTTACCTACACTTCTATATGGTTATTTTGTAAAGCTATTTATAGAAAATATACCTAAGTAAGGTAGGATACAAAGATTATTGTTTTTTTTTTCTAGGAACTATAAAAATACTGTAATTCCCATGATAATTAATAGTAACTGAATATTTACCTATGAAATTCTGATTGCTGACAGTAAAAACTTATCGACCATTCATACATTTTTGACAATAGTAAGTAAAAAACATCGATTTGAAGGAGGAAAAAACTACTTGTACAATTAATGAAATATATTACTAATGCTGATTGCATACTCTAAAAAAGTATAATTTTGTTCCCATAAATCAACAATGACCGGCTATATAAACGTTAATAATAATCGAACATTCTAAAGTGAAAACACAATAAATGGTGCACATATTTTCTTTTAAGAAGTCATATAATCATTTCTCGATTGGCAATGTTGAACAATAAAAATGTTTTAAAGGTATTTTAAAATTTGCATACAATATGATATTAACGATTTATTTCATTAAATATTACAAAATAATCATATACAATATATTTATAGCCTTAATAATTAATACAAAACAAACCGATTGCTTAAAAAGTCGGTCGAAAAATATGATTTCCTCCGAATTAAAGTAGGTGACCGTGTGCCTTTCCACATCATCGTGTGACACAGGTTCTTTGATTTGGCCAACGTTTTGACTTTTTTTGCGGTGCCCCTGGGGACTGTCATAGTGAGGAAAAGATGCCTTAAACAGCATGAAGCTCATAGAGAAGAATTCTGTAACCCTGTGTACAAAATTTTTTTATCTACAAAATAGGAATACTAACAACAAATGTCTTAGTACTCATTTCTGGTTCTCCTAATAACTATGATATTAATAGAAGTTTATTAGTATACAGTCTCCATTTTTTTGCATAAACTTTTCTTGTTTAAAAGCGAGGAGTATATCGATCATTAGTAGATCACACGTAAAGGATTATGCAATGTGCCCCATAATTACAAGATCAACAAGATACAGCAGAGTTCTTTGGTTCAAAAGAAAACAATTTGATCAATCATAAATAATTGCTATTGATGCACAAATTTCTCGGAAAAATTATTTTTGTTTTAGTCTCATATAGTCATGTTTCTTTGTTCGGACACACTTTTTATTAGAAAATGCAGATCAGAACTTCTAAAATGTTTTGTAAAAAATTATTTACCTTTTATTAAATTTACATAATTTTGATGGCGGTTTGCTGTTTCCCATCTACCATAGCAGCTTTAATCAGTACACTTCGGTGCGTTTAGATTTTTTTTTTAACGAGACTGCCGATGTCTGGCTCGATTTAATGTTGGCATATACCTATCTGATAATCCATACCAGACCGTTTCGCACCGCCAATAAACTCCAACTTCATCTCCGTTGAACGTAAGTAGCGATAGTGTGCCATTTAATCTCAGTAGAGAGAGGAAAATGGAATGACCTAGATGTCGCTGCATGACAAGCGTTTTTGGTCGCAGTTAATAAGAGTAACCACCCGCCAACTTCTAATCGACACCCAGGGCAGTTCCTGGAACGTAGTTGGGTTAGACCCAAAAGGTCACCTCTACGCTACCATTACTACAAAATCATTCCCCATTTTAGGAAAAGCTTGGTAATAAAGCCGCTGCGGAGTGGTCGCCGGAACTGGTAACGATTACTTAGCAGTTCCAATTGTGTGGCGATATTCACAATGGAACTATAATTGCTAGTTGGGTATCCAACCTAGAGTGTATTTCGGGATTTGAAGCAGTGGTACAATGGAATTTCTTCAACACGTTTCGTCTCCAGCTGCGGCAGACATTATCAAAGACGATGAGGCAATGAGCGAAGTGATCTCCCGTTCTTCCCGACGTTGACTGATTCGACTGTGATGAGCTCTACGGTATTTACTTTCCATCCGTCGCGCTGCAGTGGAGGGACTAGGGTGGGGATAGTGGTGGAGCGGGGTTTTGGCGCTCTTGAAGTATTTCGTAGAACTCGATTCCAGTCTGCTTAAGAAACGTAATTTCCTCCTTCCTGTTGAAATTGTTGTCGTGTTTAAAGACCTCAATGGCCTCGCTCGTTAGTCTCGGATAGAAACGGTGCGATTGATATCCACCTTGTTGAAAAAGATGTCGTAACTTTCGGAGGGACCGTGCTCTGCTACTGCTTGTTTAAAGACCTCAATGGCCTCGCTCGTTAGTCTCGGATAGAAACCCCTTGTTGAAAAGGATGTCGTGACTGTCGGAGGGACCGTGCTCTGCTACTGCTGACTTTTTTGTTTGTCCCAGCAAGCAACTCCTCTTGTGTTCCGTAATCTTCATGTTGACACTACGACTGATGTGCCACTGAGACCTATCGTGAGCACAATAGGAAGCCCAACTTACACAATCGCCACACAAACTGCTGCAACCCACAATAGGAAATACTGACAGCTTTATAAAATACTCCACTCATTTCGTCGAAAAACAGCAGATCTTGACTCTTTCTTCACGAGAAATTCTCGTTAGCTTCGATGTTGTTTCTTTTTCTTTTTCGAGGAATTTCCACAAGAGTTGTCAGTTGCTCCAACAATGCCTAACCACTAATATTTTCAATGAAAAGAAGATTTCTACGAACGAACTGACGGTGTAGCTATGGGCTGTCCCCATCTAGAAATAGCCAAGTATTTTATGGAAATTTTCGAGGCCAAGGCGTAGGCAACGGCAAATAAGAGGCCAAAGTGCTGGTTCCGATACGTGGACGACACTTTTGTTATTTGCGGCAATGGCGAGGGCCAAATTCAAAACTTCCTCTTACACCTCAACTCTATCAACCTAAAAATTAAATTCATAATGGAGATGGAAAAGGAAGGACCCCTACCGTTTTTGGAAGTTTTGGTATCAAGGAGGCCGAATGGGAAGCTTGCGCACACCGTATATAGAAAACCAACACATACTAGCCAATACTTCAATAACGGATCAAATTATCATCCCAGACAAAAGGAGTCATAATGACTCTTGCTGTGAGAGCCAAGAGAATTTGTGAGCTTGTTGAACTGGAACGGGAAATGAAGCATCTGGAAAGAGCTATTGGTTGGAATGGATACAGCAAGCACGAATTCGATAGGGCCGTTGAGACGGTTTATTCTCACAAGAAAGACAATGACGAAATAAAAGCACTGTTTTGATGAAATTTTGACAGAAAAGGATGACATAATCAAAATAAATGGACTTTTGTTTTTCCATCTTGTTCTTTTGACATTTCACAGCCAAGTAGATGAAGTTTTATAATGAACACCCTGTAAATGCCAGACTCTTCCCATTAATCCAGATTTTAAAGCAACAAAATTCATAGTTATTAACTGTTGCGATAACTAATTTATGTGATTTTAACGGTTAATTTAATTATTGAACTTTGACGGTTATTAGCAATAAATGAATATTACAGACTTTTCTTCACTTTTCGCTACTTTTCATTCAATTCTAAAACTCTAACCTTATGGTCATTCATCATCATATAATATATACTAAGGTATTAAAAATCGTGATAATACTTCTTTTTACGTATATTGAGCGTTCCAAAAAGTGAAATTTTACAGTTTTAAAATTTACCTATATTATGTTCAACAGTAACATTCTGAGGAAAAAAAAGAAACTATACAATAATTTATTCTGTAATTATTGTAAGTAGTAAAACAATGCTTTAATCGGCAGTTATTTCCTATAGTGATACATTTTAGTCGTCTTTATTCAGTTCTTAAAAATTGTTTTTTTTTACCTCTACCTATTACTGGTGTCACGTGGTCTGCTTCATCCTTGTCGAGGGCGTGTTTCTATATAATGTTTTGTACAGTTCTAGTAATTACTTACCTAAAAATAAAGAACATGTAAAAGTATATTGAAAACCCATCTATTTAACAAATAAGATTCAATAATTTTCTTTGTTTATCTTAAACTGGAAGTACTACTAGATATTTTTATCTTTACCAAAGCAACCAGAATATGCACGATCTTTATCACATTTGGTAGAGTAGTTTATTGGAACCCTATACAATTTGTTATTTGCAAAACTAAGGTTTCAGTATATAATAGTGCAGTGGCACTGAGTGAACGTACTCGTACATGAAAAATTAGACTTTTGCAAAATAATTAATAAGTACCTGGTAATAAGTAATTTCCTTTCAGGTCGTGTATGAAAGCGCTTCATGGCACTCTCCTACACGGGACAATTTAAATGGCTTTTTGGTGTTAGTAGTGTTAGTAGCCTTCTATTTCAGGAAATTTTGTGGATGTGAGTCGCTTTGCAGCTAATCATCACGGGTCAGGAGACCTTCAGCTTTTCTGGATGAGCATCTACTACTACTCAGAATGTCTTCTTTTATGATTTTTTCTAATTTTGACCTATAAAGTGGCACTTTTCAATACTGATGACAGTGACGTAACGTCCTACTTTTCGTAACTGGTGGTTCGTGTCACCACTCGCTGCGCTCGTCCCGCACATTCATTCGTTACACAAAATCGGACTTTTCGTAACTCATTACATAAATAGCTATTTCTTTTCGCCTGGTGCACTTTTTGTAATGTTTGCGTCTCAAGGTTTCAAGCCTGACGTTCAGCCCTTCAATAGATGGCAGCTGGAATGTGAACTGTAGTACTGTCGTGTAGCGTTTTTGTGTGTCGGGGTGCTGGTATCTACCTAAGTTATTTTGCTTTGCATATCCTGGTTAATAACATTATTAATGTTGCATTTCTCTATCCATTTATAAGTAAAACTACAAAAAGCAAATAACTATAGTGTAACAGTTTGGTTTTGCCATTGGAATTTTATGAATAAAGTTACCTTTTTAATTGCTCTTTGGCCTCATTACACTCAATATCTTTACCGTCTGGATCTTTTTGCTATTTGCCTTACTAGATAATTTTCATCTTGCAGTTAATAATTTTGGGTTTATTTACGTTTGTCATTCTTTTCTTTAAGGTTATTTTATATCCGAAGTTTGACACATCGGTGTCAAACATGGCGGACTTCCGGCCCAGAAACGGGACCATTTCCTTGGGAAATGTCTCCACTTGTTGCTTCTCTTTGCTTCTCTTCGGTTGACGTCTGACAGTGTTGACACTGTTGACAGAGACTTTTTGACTTTTGACTTTACTTCCGTCATTATCTTTCGTTTTCTGTCTTGGAATTTGCTGCCGGTGTAATGGTTGGTCGTGGGAAAGAAAAAGTTCGAATTTGTATTTTATCTCAGGCATCCTGAGGATTTTTCGGCTTTTCTTGATATAAAATTTCGGGCCACCTTTAGTGTTGCTTTGCGTGGCCGAAATTGCCGTTTCGTTACGGGATTTTGCCGACCAATCTCACTTGAGACCACCTTTAGTGTTGCTTTGCGTGGCCGAAATTGCCGTTTCGTTACGGGATTTTGCCGACCAATCTCACTTGAGAAACTTGCCGGTAAGCATTTTTATGGCGTATTTTTTGATCCATTTCAGGTAGTTTTCTTTTGTACTTTAGTTTATTAGATTGCGAGTATTTGAGCGCCGACGGCGGAGTTTGATTTCATTGGTGTGGGACGACCCACTTTTGAGAAGATTGTAGTGGTGGTTTGTGTCCTCCTCGGAGGTAAGTCTTCCAGCCATGTGCCTTCAGCGAGTTCATTACTAGTATTTCACCTTTTTCTTGCTATTCTTTTGGTTTTCGAATATTAGAGTTCATTGTATCCCTAGGTGCTAGGTAGGGGCTTGAACTGCACACAGCGGACTTGTTGGGGGCTCATAGAAGTACCACCCAACATTCCCTGACCTGAACCACTGGTCCAGCTACTTGTGCCACTTTCTTTGGCCTGGGCCCAGTGTTAGTGGGATTGTTTTGGCTGCTGCTGAGTATCACCATTGTAGCTATCGAGTCCACTGCGGACTACTGTCACCGAGTCACTCTGACCTACATCCCTAATCTGACACGACAGTGGATAGTTGCAACCCCATAATCTCCCCCCGACTACATATGTAAATTAGTGGTAAGACCTTTTGAATGTCTTTTATGTAACTTATTACGACTCTTATTTGGCCAACTTGACTTTGCCTCGCTATGTTTAACTTATATTGGAGCGATATTTTGGAGTGAACTCTTGCTGTGGCCCAAATTTATCAAGGTTTCCCTTCCACCTGGGAGGCGTCCTGTTGAGCCTGTGAACAACAGGTGGCGCACCCACTCCTATTAGCCGAGCTTTATCTGAGCCACCTCACGGCCTTGATCTATTGGCAACAGCAAGTGTTCACCTTTAGTGGGCTTTTGGCCACCGTCAAATGTAGGGGTACCACACACACACACACACACACATCCACCATTGTGTATTGTTAAATTTATTTGATTGGTTTTTTTTATAATATATGACCACACCACGTCAAACAGTGCTTTTATATATAGTGCTTCGTCACTGTCTTTCTTGTGAGAATAAACCGTTTCAATAGTACAGAATACTCAAATAGGTCCTATAGCCAATACAAGAAAAATGTATACTTGTATGCGTACTTACCTCAAAATTATTGCAAATCTTTTTTGGAAAGCTCTTTTTTATAAATAATCGAATTTTCTTGTGGATAATTTCGGCATATTGGAATTCTTTTACTCTTTAGTCCACTTAAAATAAATTAAGTCTGTCCACGACCACTTAATAATATACTGATATTCAGCTTGTTGACAAAAGTTAAATAGCGTCAGAGGGATAGATGAGTTGAAACAGCGGGAATAATGTCATTATTCCCGCTCGCCATTTAAGTTATATATGTTGCCTTGGCAACCAGTAGGAGTAGGCAACAACGCAATATCAAATGCCGCAGCGTAAAAAATGCACTGGTGGCACCGGTTTTCCCGTCAAACGCGAGTGTCACTTTGACATTTCAATAATTTTATTTACACTACCTACAGATTTTATAATTTGTAATTATTAGACAATGGCCGTGGACAAAGTATAGTATTATACTCGCTTTTTATGGCCATTATTCCCACGGGAGACTTGCGCCCCTCGCCTGCGGCTCGTGACGCAAACGTCCCCCTGAGGGAATAATGGCTTTCATAAAACGCTCGATTAATAATATATTATTATTGAAAACATATAAATAATAACTGACATATAATTATAATGTAACATTAGAAAATTCAGCCCGAAAAAGTCCGGCTCAGTGGCAACAAAAGCGCATGCCCGGCTGCCAAGCTCCGCGCTTTAATTTTGAAAAATCGAGGATGCCAAGTTTTATGTTTTATTAAGCTTTCGCCGAAATATAAAATACGTATTATCTAATAATATCTTATATCAATATAAAAAATACTAAGAATTATTCGGTCTATATCGATATAGGTACCACTGAATTTCGCAATATTTTCTTCTGTTGTTGGTAGCGGGGTGTCTCCTCAGTAGATAAGAAAAAGGGTTTATTCAATATTAGGTAATACGGATTTTCGATGTTTTTTGAAATTCACAAGAAAGAAGGCATCAAATTAAGTAGTTTTCATTACACTACTCAGAAAATGATCATTTTCCAGGCTAGTTAACTGTACAGAAAATACACATTTGCTGTAAGGGAACGGAAAAACCGTTTTCCGTGCGCTGTTTATTTGCCGTTCCCAGTTGTATATCACTATGGTATAAAAAGTAGGGGGTTGCACGTAGAAGCAAAGGCGCCGCTTGCAAAAAAATTTTAAGTTGTCACGCCCAGCTTTGGTAATTGGCGTACGACAAGCCGCAACATTATTTAATAGTTAAATATCTATATAAATAAATGCAAATAACACATAATAAAATAAAAAAAAATTGGGGACCTTCCTTTTGGGTCGATGACTACGATTATGGCCCTTAAATGCTGGTGGTTTCTCGTTTCTACAAAAATAAAACTATTTATTTTAATGAAATTCTGGTTATTAAATAGTAATAAATAATCACGTAGCTTTTATTTGAACAGAAAGTCCATTGCAATTAAACTTTCTACCGAATTCATGGTTAAATTTAAATTGTTGCAACTCCGCGTCCGGTCCCTACAAACGTCTGTCGCGCATTGTTTTGATTGCACTCAAATTGCAACACCACAGGGCTTACGGGAGAGTGCAGGCGTGGCCGGGCATATTGTCACGTGGACGCCGGCGGACCGCAGTAAAACAGTGGAAAGAAAGCAGAGACTGGTGTTTGCAGCCGGACTGCAACACCAGCCTCGTTGCCGCATTTCCTATCCTATACATAATCGCGGGCCGGATTTTATTGAAATCGACGTGAGTTATGTAACCACAAGGAGCGATACTGCTGATATAGCAATGCCGATTCCTAATAACATAATAATTATTGTTTATATATTAGTCACATAGTAAGAAGTTACATTGTATTAACCATTAGTTGTACACTTCACTTCGTAATTGATTTTCATAGAGTGTAGTCATATTGCGGGTCAACCTTTGTTGTAATCCTAAGCGAATAAAAGTTTTTTAAAAGAAGCTTATCGTGGACGATTGCTTAACTGGCGCAGTCGGTAGGATTTCAGAAGATTTTTGGCACCGTCCTAGGTTTAGAAGCAGTTTCTTCTAGAAGCCAGGCATCCAGAAGTCGTCAGTTTCCACTGTTTGCTGAGATCAACCTATCCAGAAGTGAGCCCACTGTTGCGGACCCTCAGAAACAGTACCGTAAGTGAGTTTCCTTCTTTGTCCTTTCTAGCCTTAACCATTGCCAAATTGATGTGTGTAAATTTTATCATTTTCACTTACTATTCAATTTCTAATTTTTACCGTACTTAATTTAATCGTATCTTAATTTAATTTACGTTTGAATGTCAGTAAGTGAGATCGATAATCTTATCTTAGATATTTCAAATATCGATTTAAATAATTCTTTAGAACTTGATACTACTTTAACCAATATTGAAATAGATATGGCAACTCTTGCAGCAGCAAAAGAAATTGCCCGCACACTAAAAACCTTTAGCGGTAAAAGTGAGCATTTAGAATTTTTTATAGCTAGTATAGATACTTTTTATCAGAGATCTTTTATAGGAACGCAAGATGAATCACTTAGAGAATTTGTTTTTGCATCTATCTGTTCTAAAATCTCTGATGAAGCAGGCGATTTCCTATCGTGTAGGCCAGATTTAAAAGCTTGGCCTGAAATTAAAACAGCCCTTAGACAAAAATTTGGCGATAGCATAAATACATCAGTTTTATTGCAGCAACTTAATTTCATAATAAAACATAAAAATGAGAGCATTCTAGACTTTATAGAAAGGCTAAAAGTTCTTAAAACTCGAATATCTTTGAAAATAGTCGCAGATTTAAGTTTAGCTAACGCTACCAAACAGGCTTTAATAGAACAAACAGAATTAACAACTGTTACTGTACTAATTAGCAATGCACCTAGTGAATTAAGAACCATTTTAATGTTTCATAACCCAAAAACGTTAGAAGACGCTAATACATTTGTAGTAAACTATTCTTTGCATACAACCTCAATTTTCGAAACCAACAATTTCAAAATAAAACCCAATTTCCACACAAGCCCGTAAACACTCCTCAGCGAATGTTTCCTGCTACAAACAATTTTATGCCTTTCGAATACAGACCTCAGTATCAAACCCCGTATGTCCCACCGAATTTTGGACAAAACTTTAATGGACCGTCGTCATGCGTCCAACCACCATTCTCCAACCAATCTACTAACTTTCAAAATAGACCAAGAAATCAACAATTTTCTTCCAACAGTCAAGTATTTCGAAAACCTCTAAACGTGTTTTCTAAAGAAAACTCGCATAAACCAACACATCCCCCAATACCCATGTCTGTATCTACGAGAAATCCCACATTGCAAACCAGAAATACTCAAAGGCCCTGGTTTTCTCAAAATAGAAATTTCAATAATTACCACAAAAAAACCCTCATCGTTTGCAGAAATTACTTATTTATCTGACGGTACCCCAGTACCCATTCAAGCTGAAAACTTCGAGAACCTTGAATATTACCAGATGGAACAACCCTTAGCTTACGAACCACAAGAAAATTTCGAACCCCAAAGTTTTACCGAGGACACAACTCATGATGACGAACAACAAATGAAAACGAAAATTTTCAGGAAGTCCCCAAAGACACCAGTCCGCCTTAAGCCTAAACACTTTCCAAGTTAATTCTCTGCCCTATATCGAACTTACAGAACCCCCGGCTAAACTCTTAATAGACACAGGGAGCCATACTTCCTTAATAAGACCAATTATTGCTGAACAACATTTTCCCCACCTAATATATTCATCTAAACTTACCCTCGTAACCTGCACAGGTAACACAAGTACACAATTTAAAGCAAAAATTCCAAATTTTTAATTGTCAGAACTTCGAAATTTTTAATATTGAACAAGTTAGTTCTGAACTCTTCAATTTCGAAACTTCAGACGAACATTCCGACTTCTCCTTAATTCGATCACACCATCTCAATCGTGAAGAAACAAACGATCTAAAAAAGCTCCTATCACAATTTCCCGAAGTTCTTCACAAACCAAACCAAAAACTGTCCTTCACTAACACTGTGCAACATGAAATAAAAACCAAGGACTACACACCTATTTACACAAAATCGTATCGATATCCTTACGTCCTTAAACAAGAAATTCAAACCCAAATTTCTCAAATGCTCAACGATGGGATTATTCGTTCCTCATCTAGCCCTTGGTCATCCCCAGTTTGGATTGTGCCAAAAAAGGCAGACGCTTCAGGTAAACAAAAATGGCGAGTGGTCATTGATTACCGAAAAATTAATGAGAAAACCATTGAAGACCGATATCCAATTCTCAATATCTCCGATATTCTCGACAAACTTGGACGTAGCCAAAACTTCACTACGCTTGATTTAGCATCCGGTTTTCATCAAATAGAAATGGACCCCAAATCTATTCCCAAAACAGCCTTCAGTGTCGAAAACGGACACTACGAATATATTCGCATGCCCTTCGGCCTTAAAAACGCCCCAGCAACTTTCCAAAGTGTAATGGACAACGTCTTAAAGGATCTTCAAGGAAAAATATGCCTTGGCTATATGAATGACATCATACTTTTTTCTACATCTTTTCAAGAACACATAAACAATCTCACAGCAGTATTCAAACGTCTTCGCGAGCATAATCTTAAAATTCAGCTCGACAAATCCGAATTCTTACGTAAGTAGAATTTTTAGGTCACATAATTACACCAGAAGGTATTAAAGCTAACCCAAAAAAGGTAGACGCCATCAAGAAATTCCCTATTCCGAAAACCCCCAAGGAAACTAAAACCTTTTTAGGACTGGTTGGGTACTATCGAAAATTTATTAAGAATTTTGCCCAACTGACAAAACCATTAACTAACTGCCTAAAGAAAAATCAAAAAGTCATTCACAACCCCGAATTCGTAAAGTCATTTGAAACTTGTAAAACCATTCTAATAAACGACCCTATTTTATAACCCTTTATTGTAACTACAGACGCTTCTAACCATGCAATCGGAGCAGTGTTGTCCCAAGGTCCGATAGGTAAAGATTTGCCTATTGCATATGCTTCTCGTACTCTTAACCCCGCAGAAATGAACTACAGTACCATAGAAAAAGAACTGTTAGCCATTATCTGGGCTACAAAATATTTTATCCACGACCATACTATAATAATCACATTATTGTAGTATGTACATTCTCAAGACTAACGATAATCATTAATCACTTGTGAATAATGAATATTATTCACAAGTGAATAATGAGTTGTCATGGAAACGAAACATGTCGTAGGCAACTGACAACTCAAAAAGTAAACTGCCCTAAACATGAAATCGGTAGTTACCACTGGTTCATTCAAATAATTATCCTTCTATTAGGATGTATTGAGGCAAATGTAGGTTACAGTGTCTCTTTTTCTCTAAAATATGTACTTTTCACTGAAAAATACTTAAAATAGGCCATAAAATGAAGTAATTTACCGTCCACCCTCGTAGCATTGAAATTAACATGCGGTGACATGCGCGGGTGACTAGACCGTCATCTATCGACAAGTCGCATCAAACGTCGCGCCATTGAATAGCGAAGCCGTCGTGGTTTTAAAATTGTAAATTATCTTTGTGGCACCTATAACCTATCATATTTGGGAAAACCCAGAATCTTGGTCGTGGATAAAGTATAGTATTCAACGCGCATTTAATGAGCGTTATTCTCTCGGGCAACTTGTGCCACTCGCTTCGCTCGTGGGCTCAAACGTTACCGTCGAGAATAACGACTCTCATTAAATGCTTGTTGTATAATATACTATTAGGCCATACCTTTTCGGTACAAAATTCAAAATAATTACTGATCACAAACCACTACAATGGTTGTTTTCTATCAAAGAACCAAACTCGAAACTAGTGCGTTGGCGACTCAAATTAGAGGAATATGACTACGAAATTGTTTACAAGAAAGGCAAACAAAACACAAATGCAGACACCCTCTCTAGAATTCAAATAAACCCTATCGAAGACGACCAATCATCAATATTTCCCAATTTCGACCCAGACGAAATACCCGAACTACCAAACGAAGATCTTGACGAAATACTTCGGTCATTAGACCAAGAAAATAAAAAACCCCTTAAAGAGAATAAAATTAACATCATATCCGACATAGTTATCAAACCTCCTAACAAAATCAATGAACCAGAAACCGGCAATATTAGTGAATATTTAGAAACAAGACATTCAAGCGCTGAAAATCCTATAATTGGTGCTCCTTATGTACAAAGACTTGTAAATATCTATAAACATCAAGTAATTTTTAGATACTCTAATAACAATAAAATAAAAATTCAAAAAAACAGATCTTCGATAACACCGTCTTTATGTTTTCTTAAAAAACGACCCATCTGAAGATAACATTTGTAAAATAATCAAAGAACATTTTACACCTAAAAACACATATTGCCTACATTACATTTTAAAGATAAGACTCTTGAACCCATCATAATAGCAATTTTTCAGAAATATTTTAAATACAACTCTTTTACCCTCTATATCTCAAATAAACTTTTAGAAGACATCGAAGATATAGAAGAACAACAAACAAAAATAAAATACTATCACGAGACGAAAAATTCTCATCGAGGCATCCAAGAAAATATTATTGCACTTAAAAAGCACTTCTATTGGCCAAACTTAGAAAGCGAAGTTAAAATTTACGTAAACTTATGTGAAATATGTCAAAAGGCAAAATACGAACGTCACCCAAATAAATTAGTTTTTAAACCAACACCTATAGGGTACGAACCTTTCGATCATATTTACGTTGATATATATAAGACACATAACACATCGTTTCTAACCATAGTCGACAGCTTTTCTAAACTAGGACAAGCATACTCTTTATTAACTCCCACTAGTACAGAGACTGCTAATAAACTAAAAACTTATTTCAATCACTATGGACTTCCCAGAAAAATCACCACTGACAATGGATCAACATTCAAAAATTAAGTTATCCAAAATCTTTGTTCCTTACATGGAATAGAGTTGCACTATTGCACTCCGCATAACCCCAATTCCAACAGTCCAATCGAACGCCTACATTCAACCTTGCACGAAACTATATTGACCTTAAAAACCCAATAACCCCGTGAAAATATTGCTAATTTAATGTCCTACGCAATTTTGTCATATAACAACTCAACACATAGTGCCTTTAAATATACACATTTCCAGATTATAAGAGGTAAGCTCGACTACAAAAATCCTCTAGAACTGTCAGAAAAAGAAAAATTGTCCCACTATATTCAGGACCACTCCGAAAATATCCAAATTATCAATCAAGAAATTCATGGGAAACTAATAACTCAGCAAAATACTACTTTAGATAAAGCTAACCTAAACAGGAAGCCTGAAATTCATGTAAACCCAAATAAACCAGTCTTTGCTAAAACATTTCCGCAAAAATCTAAAATAAAAGAAACCAATAAATATAAAAAGGTCCACACTCCCATAACAAATCATGAAAATGTCATTTCATCTGAAAACAAAAATATTCACAAAAATAATTTAAAGCCTCAACGTCATTTAATTGTTTCAGACGATGCTCGTCCTTCTACTTCTAATTCCCATGGCTACAACCTTAGAAGTAAAAGATCTCAATAACCCAATTCTGCCTATTTCCCTCGGAAAAGCGTATGTTACAAATTCCCAGCATACGTCCTTCTACCATATAAACATGACCCTTATTGAAGATTGCTTATACAAAATGCAACATCTCCTTGAAAAGTCTAACAATATAACTAGCAACGCTAGCAAAAACGAGAGCTTTGCCCTTTTAACTTCTCATAAGTGCAAACAAACATCAGACTATTTGCAAAGCATCATATTATCTAATATCGAGTTATTCCACAAACCCGCAAAAGTAACACGTGGTCTAATTAACGTAGTCGGCAAAGTTAATAAATTCGGAACGCTTGATGCTGATGACGAAGACAAATTTAATAATTACTTTCAAACGTTGACACGAAACGAAGAAAAATTGCAAACAGATTTAAAAAACGAAGACACCGTTTTAAGCTCTGTTATAAATGCTTACGAATCTCAAATCCAAAGGCTTTCTAAAAATCAAGACCTTATCGTAAATAAAGTCAACTTAATGGAAAAATCGGAATATAATATTGCTAATGCATTATATATGTCACTGATCTTAGACAATATATTATTCCAATTAAATACTTTAAATCAAATTGTAAATAATATCGAGACAGCAATTTCTTTTGCTCATGTAAATACCATGCACAATTCAATATTAAAGCCAACCCAATTAAAGAAATTGATTGAAGATCTTCACGATCTTTATAAACCAGATAACCTCCCCAAATTCAAAGAACTAATCAATTATTACAGATACCTATCTGTACAAGTTGCTATTAAAATTAATGTTGTTCTATTTTCGATACACACACCAATTACTTGGCCTGACCAATTCACCCTGTATTATCTCTCTCCATCCCTAGCCACAATCGAACAATATCTTTATCCAACCCATTTACCCTACTCACAAAAAACGGATACTGGACATCTCAAGAAGAGTGCCCTATGCTTGAAGATACGTTTTTCTGCCGACAAGAAGCCCTTTCGAAAGAAGAAAGCTGCCTGTACAAACTTCTAACAACCACGACGAATGACTGTCCGTTGGTAGACATCTTCTACAAGAAAACAACAATCCACCGCCTCAACGGAGCAGAAATCTTAGTAATCCAGGCCAATACAACTTTAATCGAGAACACCTGCCAGAGAGGAATATATCGATTACATAATCCTAGTATAGTTACTATACCCGAATGTGCAATTAAAATCGATAATCAAATTTATGAAAAGGAGACAACGTCAAATCTTCAGTTCACACTAGATTTGCCAAATTTCTCATACACAAATGACCCAAGGGAAATTCCCAAATTTCAACTGGAAGAAGTGAATATAGAAGAACTCAACAGAGCCAAGAAAATCTTAGACTCAGTTCAGATCCATCACCTTAACAAACCAGCATCAACACACCATTGGTCCATGGCAGCATTCAGTGTTTCAACAATAATAATCTTTATCGTCGCTATACATATTTTCAGAAGAATCTCTCGACGCAGAGGAAAATTCCAAGAAGAACAACACGGAAGAAGCAACCGCCCAAGCTCTTCTTTTAGAGGACCGAAACACCAAGGAACCTTTGTTTTCCGAATTTATGGAGGGAGGAGTTATGTAACCACAAGGAGCGGTACTGCTGATATGCAATGCCGGTTCCTAATAACATAATAATTGTTGCTTATATATTAGTCACGTAGTAAGAAGTTACATTGTATTAACCATTAGTTGTACACTTCACTTCGTAATTGATTTTCATAGAGTGTAGTCATATTGCGGGTCAACCTTTGTTGTAATCTTAAGAGAATAAAAGTTGTTTAAAAGAAGCTTATCGTGGACGATTACTTAACTAGTGGACTCCGCGCCGTACATCATGATTATTGTTTCGCGGACTAATTCTACTGACATATACAAAATATAATAATGAATTTGTATATTGTAAATATACATAATATTCATTATTCTGTATAGTTAAAATAAAAAATTAGGATAAAAAAATTCATCGGCAGCTCAAAATTTTGGTTGTTGCGCAAACCTGCAAACCCTATTACGAACCGCCACATTACTTATTTTAAAATAAGACGGCCACCAGTTGCGAACTTCAGCTTTAGCAAGTATCCTTGACAACTTCTATTATTTGATTTGTTGATTTTGATTTCTCTCCAGTCAGGCTTATGTCACCCTAATGTCACATACAACTTTTCATGTTTGTAAATTAAGTAATTTTAATAATATATATTACATAATTTAATGAGTGTAATGTAAACTATCGTTCATTACACGTCCGAAATGACTTTGACATGGAAATTTGTCACGCGTGCACGGAAAAAGGCTATTTTCGGTACTCCCAATGAAATATACTATTTATGGAAAAAAATTTGCGGGTGAACCATATTTGTTCTACAAAAAAAAAGTTAATATATTATAATAGAGGATGACGTGAATCATAATACCTAGTTACATACGCTTTAAATAACTTTTTTTTTCTAACAAAAAAGTGCATATGATAGATCAAACTTACCTATTTCATATTAAGTACGGGTATCTAAATATTTTTTTGTAAAACCGAAAAAAAAATTAAAATGGAAGTGGCAAAACACGCCATTTTCGAATTCGCGATAATTACGTTTCCTCGAACAAACGAATAAGCAGCGTTGCCAAATGTTACGTAAAACAAAAGAAAAATAAAGAAACACCTCCACAAACCTAAACTGCCTTATTCCATTTGATCAAATATGCAAACCTGCAGCGCTACAAGCTACAAGTTTAGGTTATGACGACATTCAGATTGGATTTGTTAATAAGATAAAAAGGCAATAATGTACCTGAACTAACCTAAACAAAACTGAACTAACCTGAACCAACGAAAACTAACCTGATATAATCAAAACTAACCTAAACTAACCTAAAAAGGAAACTGAACTGACCTGAACAACAACAGTCATAAAAGACAAGTAAGATTGGACTAACCAAATCAAAGAAAACCATGACTAAAGTAACCTAACCAAAGGAACAACAGAACTGAACTAACCTGAACTAATCAAAGGCAAAGTAAAACTGAACTAACCTAACCAACAGAGCTCACACTTAATGTGTAGCAAGCAACAGGCTGTCTAGCGGCCCTAAAGCTGCAACAAGAACCAAAGGCAAGGCGCAAATCAGGGCCGCCTTGTCTTTGCTTCTTTTAAAAAGACAAGTACAACTGGACTGACCACACTAAAAGAAAAACATAACTAAACTAACATAACCAAAACAAAAGCAGAACTGAACTAACCAAAGGCAAAGTAGAAACTAAACTAACTTAACCAACAGGTCCAAAGGCGCCCCTCAGGGGATACCGTTAGCAGCCCCTGAGGCTTCCTTTAGGACAGCTTTAACTGAACCAACCAAACCAATGTAAAAACAGAACTAAACTAACCTGACCTAACCAAAGGCAAAGTTAAACTGAACTAACCTAACTAACACTAGGAAAAACCAAACCAAAGGAAAAACATAACTGAACTAACCTGAAACCACTTAACCAAAAGCAAAGTAAAACTAAACTAGAGATTTACTTTGCCTTTGGGGCGCGACGCCAGAACGTAGGGGCCCTTGCGGGATTCGATACATAACTGCGTTCCTCCGAAAAGGCCCAGTTTCTGGATATTGAGGGAGGAACTGGCAATCTAGCTGCTCTAATAGCTGACAGCGACAGCTAACGCCAACAAGGCGCCATGGGGCATTAAAATGTAAATAAACCGTTCAAATTTTTTGTTTTTTTTTTTTATATTTTTTTAGTACAAATATGAATAGTCCGCAATGTTTTTCTCTTTAAACAACTTAATTTGATGCCCTCTTTATTGTAAGTTTCAAAAAATATTTAACCGTAACCGTAAATAAGCCGTGATGCTTTCGACGTCATTTGCTGTTAACCTAACTTTTTAGGTTTTTTTTGGCGGGTACGCGCGAAACATTTACTCATTAGTCAGATAATATTGATAATAAAACCATAATAATAATGTAATTTAAATTGATTAATTATAATCATAAAACCTCAAAAAGACCCAATACTCATCAATTTTATGATCAGAAAAAGTCTAACCATCATATAAAATATTGACACCTTTCCTTGCCTTGGCTTACAAGTCAGGTATCAAGAAATCAATACACAATACACTTGATAACAATGGCGGCTCCTCATATAAAAAGTAGAGGGTTGCACGTAGAAGGAAAGGCACCGCTTCCAAAAACTTGTTAAGGTGTCAGGTGGTGTCACGCCCAGTTTTAGTAATTAGGGTAAGACAAGCGGCAACATTATTTAATAGTTAAATATCTTTATAAATAAATACAAATAACCCATAATCAAATTTAAAAAAAAATGGGGACCTTCCTTTTGGGTCGATAACTACGAGTATGGTCCTTAAATGCTGGTGGTTTATCATAAAACTATTTATTTTAATGAAATTCTGGTTATTAAATAGTAATAAATAATCACGTAGCTTTTATTTGAACAGAAAGTCCATATTGCAATTAAACTTTCCACCGAATTCATGGTTAAATTTAAATTGGTGAAACTCCACGTCCATCCCGTGCAAACGTCACACAAAACCACTGTTTGGGTTGGTTTGCTCTCAAATTGCAACACCACAGGGCTTACCGGAGCATGCTGGGTGAACGGGCATATTGTCATGGAGGCGGGCCGCAGTAAAACAGTGGGCAGTAAAGATCACAGCCGGATTGCAAACAGCAGTCTCGTTGCCGCATTTCCTATCCTATACAGTATACATGATCGCGGGCCTGATTTTATTCAAATCGACGTGGACTCCGCGCCGTAGGTACATTATGATTATTGTTTCGCGGGCTGTATAGTTAATATAAAAAATAAAATAAAAAATTAGGATAAAAAAAATCATCGGCAGCTCAAAATTTTGGGTGTTGCGCAAACCTGCAAACCTTAGGACGAACCGCCACTGCTTGATAGTATTTTGGCGCCCTTCCTTGCCTTGGCTTGCAAGTCAGGTATCAAGAAATCAATACACAATACACTTGATAGTCTTGGTGTTGTTGTAGATTGTAGGACAAAGTATTTGACCCACGCGATCTTTGACGGGAACGGTCCACTTTCACTACCACAAAGCGATGTTGCAAGCCGCCCGATGAATATTTATTACTTATTACACTAATTTGTTTTAAAATAAATACGAGCCTATAATCAAAAAAACAAATCTTCGATCTTTCGTTATTACAATTTTTTTTTCATGTCAAAAAGTACTCAGAATTGACCTAACCTCAAACTTTTGTTCTTTTAGAGTTTTCGGTAGACTGCTCTGTGCGCTGCGACATTACTGCCACCCTTGGTTTTCTTCTTATTAGGGCATTTCCGCACTAGGGCGTCCGGCCGAAAACGCTATTTTTATGGTGGGCGTGTCCTCCCCACATCTTGCGCAGAAGAATGTGCGCATAAACAAGCAGTGAGCCTATTCTTGGTTTCCATAGGTCACTAGAAGCTGCATTTTTAATCCGGGTAATATATTAATGTAATATATTAACTAGTACGAATATGATTGAAAATTGACAACGACGCAGCTTCAATTTGGCAAAATCTTAAAGCTTATTGGAGGCAATTGCGACTAAAAATACCAGTTAGTAATTAGTCTGACCCTGATAATTAGTTATCACCTTCTAATTCTGTATTTACCGTAGCGGTTTTGACGACAAGTAAACGACAATTGTCATCGGTGTTATGTAAACAACAGCAAAGGTACTGAAAGTGTTTTTTGTTGCGCAAAATCTATGAATGCTGTAAGTTCTTGCCAAAAGCAATAAAATTTCAATATTTTATTGAAAAAACATTCTTTTCAAGCGGACTAAAAGTACGTCATTAGTTTTCTCCATACGCACACCTAAAGTGGGCTTTATAATCCTGAGACCAAAAAAGTAGCAAAAAAGTCCTAGGCAGTAAAAGTAAAGTCAAAATTCACCGCTACTGTCATGATGGTGGCACATATAAACGATTTTAATTCATCAAAATTATTTGAAGACTAGATGACACCAGAGAGGCCTCTCTGAGTGTATTGCCATCTTTACATTCTTATTGAAAACAAAGGATAGGAATACCCTGAGAGCGCTCGAGAGCACCACCTAACCAAACCAACAACCAATGACCAAATGTCATTGCTTTCTAAACACCATGCGCGTCATCATATTTATCTGTCAATGTGATTTTTATTAATTTAGTATTGATAATCATGCTACAAATTTTTAGTTTACCATAATTTACCTAAACCATCTAAACTATTGGTTATGATTTAATACCATTAAAACCATTGAACATTGAAAACCACCGTTCTAACATATTCTATTTATTTTACAAATAATATACACCACTAATTGGGTAAGTACCTAGACCCGCTGAAAAGAGGATGAAAGAAAATTGCAAAACTGAATCACTCTGAAATAGACTTCTTATTTTCTGTATGCTTGAAAAAAATAGTATATGTTACTCGGACTAAAAGGTCTTTTTGTGCTTCGCCCAGTTGCAGGCCTCAGCTTCACTTCGGCCGTCAATCTCTGGGCTCAGCACGAAGAGGCCCACTTTTACTCCTAGTGATATAATCTACTATTAAAGTATCAGATTGAAAATAATAAATGGATTCAGATGACTAACTAACAATCTCTGATGGTTTCTGTAACAAGACACTGAAGAACTTACCTTACTTTGACCAAGGCGGATGGACGCCGTTTGTTCATCAAAACATGGGTATTTGCTTAAAAGCAAGTCCTCAGTAAATGTTACGAAAATCCATCATTGCGTTTTTTCACACATTTTTTCCAAAAACTTCGACCATCAAAATGTCATCTTCTTTTAAACCAGAGAATGTTGAAGTACTGTTTTGATTTATGTGCTTACGGGACACCTTATATAGGCGTATATGGAAAAAAAGAGGAAGTATATTTCGTCCCAATCTTTATTTCCTAATCATTTTGGATTAGACTTTTCTTTGTGAAATAACTCAAATACAATTTAGTAAAATATAAATGGGCCAGGCTATGGATACATAACTACATATTATCCTTATGACTGTAGAAGCGCAAATTTGTAAGAAACCTTCTTCTGCTAGGTTTTTATATTAGCACTTTTAGACTATGATTTAAAAAAATATAACGCGACAAGTTTCTTTTAATGACGGAAAAATCAATATTAAATTTAAGTTGACACCGCTCTGCTTGTGACGCTAATTAAGAATAAGCCCACTCACAATCTTATTATTAGTTCTGCCCCTCAAAATATTGTCAAGGTCGGAGTGTGTGATCGACCTAACATTAAAAAAAAAATACGTTTTTTTTTGTAGGCTGGGACCGAACAATCATAAAAATAACGAAAATTATTACATTTAATATAGTAATAAGTATCTTCTCATCGATCCATCTACACTTTATGAACCGCAGGGCATACAGCCTGCCAACCTAGCCACAAATTTAATCAGCATCTTAAAGAAAAAATGTAATCCCGCGGTTAAACATTTACCAACTTCCAGTGGTTATTTGGCTTACCTATTTAACATCACCACAGATTAGAAGAGCAACGCTTATGAATGAAGTTGTGGTCCCGTGGTATATGTTGACGAGAAAAACATAATCAGAAATTAATTTGATTACCGCAATAGCCCTAAGTTGGTTTAGTCGATCGACTGTGGTCAGCAGCTGGCTCGAGTGTCAAACAAAATATGAAATTTCTTTTCAGGGCCCTGAAGGAAGTGTTCGATTCCGTGTGGATTTTTAGCAATATGTAAATAAAAAATGAAAGATGAAAGGTGAAATTGTTGATTTATTCTCGATGAGACTAAGGGACGATTAAAGATAACTAACTATTCATCAGTAAGTTACTAAACGTCTTCTTGTTTCATTTACTCCGTAGAATTATTTATTATGTTTTTAAAACTGATTTACAAATAACTTTAATGTCTACTTTATTCTATATACCTTATTTCCCTACACCTGATTTTACAGATCTGATTCATTAACAGTAATACGTTTTAGCAGTTTGCGGATAAGGATGCTGAACAGCATCCAAACGTCTGACTAATCTACATAAGAAGTTCGAGAAAGGAAATTTAGTTTTCTTTCTTTTCAACGCACCACAGCCCAAGAATTTACACCACGAAAAACAGAGTTATTTGGGGTGTGAATACAGGTTATACAGGGTCCAAGAACGAAGTACGTTTAAGCCTAGCATATAATAAGGGCTTAGGTTTATATCTTCAATATATTCACAAAAAGTAACCGAAATAACTTAAGACCGATAGGTCTACAATAAATACCGAAATTTTGACCCGTTTCAAGGTAAATCCTTGAACCTAGTAAGATTATATTTCATGCGAACGTTTTACCCGGAGCTCAAGTAACGCGAAGCCCCCAAAGTTGTTCTTGGCTTTTGCTTTCCTTCACAAAAACCCTTTATAAGATTTTAAGAAGGAAGTTAAATGCGATGGGGAATTCCTGTCATTAATATCTATATAAAATAAAGTTGTAGAACTTTCTTTAGTTAGTACAGGGGGCCTGGTATGGGTGCTTGGATAAATACAATATTTGATAGAGACTGCTTTTTTTTTCACCAAATGATACGAAATTGAGTAAAGCAGACTGCAACTTGCTTGTTCTTGGAGTACCAACGTAGAAATGAAAAATCCCGCAAAAAAATGGGAATAAAAGAAAGTCTCAATTGGAGAGATAAATACTCAAAATTTCCGGTACTGGTCAGACATAAACGCGCATTAGATAAAAGTAGCACACTCGCAATACTAGCAAAAAAAGAATGTATGGGTTGGCATTGTCGGTGTTATTAAAGGGCCATAATTTTTTTTGAGAAAACCCTAAGAGTCAATTCTTACTTAGGATTTTTGCAAGATTTTCTTCTGCCTCTACACTCCTTGCTCGCTTTCTCAGAGATAATCTAAATTTACCTGCTCCAGATATTTCATATCCGGAAGATAGCGCTCTACCCCACCTTGCAGCGGATGACCGACGATTTTTGAATGAAACTTTTTGCAGGAAAGCGGAAAGCAAGAGCAGTTGCAATGGATGGCCACCAAGATCTCCGGACTTAACGCCGTCTGATTTTTTTATTGGGCCACCTAAAAGGTAAGATGAATTTGGTGGAGTTGAAACGGATTATTCTCAGGAAGCGTCTGATAAGTCCTGGAATGATTCATTCCTAATGATCAAGAAAAATCTGTCAATAGGTTGGATTAGTGTTAAATTCAAAATGGTGGGGCACTTTTAACATTTAATTTAGTAGTTTTTATATTTTAGGTGTGTTGGCAAATTTTGTTATAATAAAAATAATACAATATAAGCCTTTTTTGAGCTAAAACAAAGGAAGATGGTCATAAGACATGGCGCAGAAAAATTATTTAGAATTGACCAGAGAATATAAAGACGTAATAGTATTGTAGAGTATTGATTTGAAATATTTAAGGTTATTACCTCTGCTTTTGAGACACACTTCCTCATAGCATTCAATGTGGTGTCCATTGTATACCCGATGGATATCCCAAATAGGATCTCGTTTTGGGAGGTTCACTGGATATCCATGCCGCATCCAAAAGTAAATATAAAATTACGTGAGCGGAATTGTCTCTCGGTGAATAGGTGTAATTAACGGATTTTCGTATTTTTTTTATAATAAAAATAATATAGTTGCAATAAAAATATAAAAGAATAATAATACAGTTTTTATACTTGAAAATTTTAATCAAAAATGATCTTGAATTACTTACATCAGTTAGAAGTGCTAGAATGTGCATTTTCAATTATTGATTCAGTTTGGCATGTAGTTTGTACATTTATATTATATATTTGACTGATATGTTGGGTTTAACTCCAGCCATTCAACTGAAAGGTATTTTTCCTACACTTCTTTAAGTATACTATTTATCATTATTATTATTTCAAATTATATTGTATTCGTCTTTAGCGACATCTATAAGAATTCGTGCGAACGACGCGTTGACGTTAAGTCGAGTAACAAACCATGTGGATCACTTTTATCTAATTTTAGCGCTAATTCTAACCTGAATTTTTACAAAGGTTTCAAAATTGAATTTTTAGAAACTTTAAGTCATTTTTAACCGATCTTATCCCTAATTTAACGTGAATTTCTCGAAAAACTCCAGACTTGCCTTTTGAGGCGTTTTCAGTCAACTTTTACTTATTTTGGACCAAAATGTAACTTTATCAAAAACAGAAGTTAGAAGATAACCAGTTTTCCTGAGTCGGTCATAAAATTGAATTTCTTCAAAAACATGAAAACTTGCATTTTTAGATGCTTTGAGTCATTTTTAATTTTCGCCATATTTTTAATCTATTTTTTTTATAATTAACATTACATATAATTAACTCCAAGTTTGCATTTTTTGTATTCCACAAAACATCAAATATTTTTTTTTTTACTTTTAACCACACGAACTCGAAAATTTAGTTTTCGAAAAAATAGACAACGTCTAATGTTTAAAAAGTGATTGCTGGTGCCCATTTGACACTGACATGAAGCTAATTTCATATGTAAACATACTCTTTGAAGACGGTTGGTTGAATTTTCTCAAAATTCTATTTTATTGGATTATTTTCATTTCGCATTTCGTTTTGGACATGGTTATGAACTTGGCTTAAAAAAGCAGGGTGATAAATAATAGCTGAAAATTCAGGAGTGCCAATCCAACGGAAAAATTTCATGGGCGCCTACGCAAGTAAAGTTATAATGTACGACATCTACGTATTTTTATTTTACCATAATTTACCTAAACCTAAACCTAAACCACCTAAACCATTGGTTATGATTTAATACCATTAAAACCATTGAACTTTGAAAACCACCGTTCTAAAACATTCCTAATTTACAAATAAATTCACCACTAATTGGGTAAGTACCGAGATCCGCTTAAAGAAACGGATGCAAGAAAATTCCAAAACTGAATCACTCTGAAGTAGACTCCTTATTTCCTGCATGTTTGGAAAAAAAGTAGAATACGTTACTCGGAGTAAAAGGTCCTTATATGCCTCGCCCAGTGGCAGGCCCCAGCTTCGCTTCGGCCGTCAATCTCTGAGAATTTTTACTTTTAATGAAATAATCTACTACTAATAATCCTTAAGCTTCGAGCAGCTTTAAAAACATTTGAACATGCCCTAGTGAGTATAAACTGAACCACACACTACAACCAATACCACCTTAGCTTCGGAAATTATTGTGGTTTAGGTGTAGCGTCCTTAAGATTTTTATTTCCAGGAGAAAGGTAGCGGGAGAAGGACCCAAAATAAAACTTCTACGCTTCCGCAGAAATTGCCGACATTTCGACGTTTATTTTACGTTTTCCAAGGCTATTCCACTTAAATTGAAGAAGTTTATCGTCAGATAGGAACGATGTTTATTGTCCATCAGAACAACCACGGGGAGTGATGTACATTGAAACAAAAACGGACAAAGCGTGGACAAACATAAGGGAACCGTGCTTAGCAGTGTGTAGGTATCCAACGCATAAACGTCGAAACGTCGGCAATTTCTGCGGAAGCATAGAAGTTTTATTTTGGGTCCTTCTCCCGCTACCTTTCTCCAGGAAATAAAAATCTCAGTGTTCGAGTTAAGCAGGGCCACTATGGGAATCTTGAAAACTATAAGAGATACAAACATGGTTAGATAGGAAAAATGCTGCGTAATCAAAGGCCTAAGAAAACGCTGGCGGCGTTTAAAATTCCCTAAAACGTTACATTTTGTTATTTTAGAAATAACGGGCAATGCCATACTAAAGTTCATTAAAAGTTACTGTAAGTGCCATTGGTTCTAGTCTAGCTCTATTATTAACGCCAGAGAAAAATAATAGCTAAAATAGGAACATTACATTTTTTTTTAAATATCTCAGAGACCAAAGAATGTTTCTAGAACTTGTAAACGCCGTTTTCAACCATTGATTGCGCATTAACTTTAATTTTATTTAACCACATCTGCATCTCTTATCGGTTCCAAAACCCTCATGGTGTCCCTTCTTTCTCGGTAACATTGTAAACGGATACATACCTTGCGTGTTACGTTATACATAAAATGACCTTAACCTACCATTAAAAAGTTTGTTAAAATCGCAGCTAAATCTTGAAGACTTTAAACCTCAAGACTTTAACACCGATTAAAATAAACATGATTTAGCATTTCAGCTATTGTATAATGCCTGGTACTGCGATTTTCCTTAATTTTATCCATAAAGAATGTAATCAATTAGAAACGTGACAAATTTCGTTACGCTTAAAAAGAGCAATTTCTCATTTTTTATTACACCACCAGTGATATTTATTACAAAAAGTCTGTAGCACGACTATTTCCTAATGCATCCACTGTCTTGTGTCAATTCCGTTAACGACATTTCGTTTAAACTGTTCCTCGGAACATCAATTTGGGTTATGATGAACCAAAGATACAAGTATAAGGTACTAGATTCGTATCATAAGAAAACACTGTAAAGCTGTTTTAGAAAAAAGAAGGATAGACGACAGAGGTCAAACCTTTCAGGGAGTTTTAAAGTTTTGCGTCTTAGGGCCGGTATTTTGAATCCCGATCACGAACTTGGTCAAGTAATCATCTGTCAAATGTATTATATGTTATATGTATTATATATAAATGTATTATATAGATCAGATGTCAAATATTGCTTGAGTATTTTGGTACGTTTTTGGATGTTCGATTAGCCAATCAGATTATTTCACCATTAATTGTACGTCGGCATTTTTGGTTTTTGAATGCTTGTTGTTTATTGCTGAATGCCGAGCACTTGAGTTGAAAACTTTCTATTACTGGAATCCACGAAGGCAATAATATCAAAAGGTAAAATGTCAAAATGCCAAAAAATGACGTTAGCAACCGATGATTAAATATTTAGCGACTGTCAATTAAAAGTAATCAACGTATTTGGTATTTGATTCCTGTTTCAGGTTAATCGGCACATAAAATATCCATTCAGGCGATTAAAAGGATAATCAGTATTCAAATAATTTAATCGAAATTCATACTACCGGCCCTTAGTCGAGTTTAAGTCTAATTTGTTGGTGAAGTTAGCGGGATTAGGACAAATAATGCACCTCTTCTTTATTTGAAAATGGCCGACGTTTCGACTATTTATTTAGTCTTCATCAGGACTAAAACCAATAAGTTCAATAGTAACAAATTCCTGGGCCCAACATAAAATTGTAAATACAGCTTGTTCAAATGTGGAACGTAAATTCCTATACATCCATAACATATATCAAATTTTAAAATTTTTAAAAATGTTTTAAACACAAAAAAATTTATAAAAATATTAAATATATAGACAAACTGTAGACAACTACAAGAATTAACAATTGACAAATACCGACAATACCAAGTAACCAGTAAACATGGAGGCGTACATTACAGATGAAAGAACTTACCTATTCTCACTTAGAGAGGGTAGTCAGTTAAAGTACGATTTAAGGTAGTTACGGTAGCAAACTCCATTCGATTGTTCGGTGACCCTGGTATCTTGGGCTCGACAAAACACACATCCGCTGCCCAAGGTACAAAATTTGCGAATAACAATATTTGCTTGGCACTAACGCCCAATATAAAGATGTAGTAATAGACTACATCTTTATATTGGGCGTTAGTGCCAAGCAATAGTAGATTATGTCACTAGGAGTAAAAGTGGGTCTTTTTGTGCTGAGCCCAGAGATTGAGGGCCGAAGCGAAGCTGAGGCCTCCAACTGGGCGAAGCACAAAAAGATCTTTTACTCCGCGTAACATATACTATTTTTTTTTCAAGCATGCAGTAAGTCTATTTCAGAGTGATTCAATGTTTCAATTTTCTCTCATCCTCTTTAAGCGGGTCTAGGTACTTACCCAATTAGTGGTGTATATAAATAGAATGAGTTAGAACGGTGGTGTTCAATGTTCAATGGTTTTCATGGTATTAAATCATAACCAATGGTTTAGGTGGTTGAGGTAAATTATGGTAAACTAACAATTTATAGCATTATTATTAATACTAAAATAATAAATATGACATTGACAGATAAATATGATGACAATTAACGACATTTAACAGAGTGGTGCTCTCGAGCGCTCTGAGAGTATTCCTATCCTTTGTTTTTTCAACAAGAATGTAAAGATGGCAATAAGATGGTTTATATATGCGCCACCATGACAATAGCGGTGACATTTGACTTTACTTTTACTGCCTAGGACTTTTTTGCTACTTTTTTTGGTCTCAGGATTAGAAAGCCCACTTTAGGTGTGCGTATGGAGAGAACAAATGACGTACTTTTAGTCCGTTTGATAAAAAATATTGTTATTCGCAAATTACGCTAATGAGATATAAATAATAAATGGATGAGTCGTATTTCCTTTATTATTGAGTTCTCTTAAACGCACTATGTTTTAATTTATAGTACTCAAGATCTCAAGGATCTTTAAACTAAACAGCGGTTTTTAATTTTTGTAAGACATTTGTAATAAATGTTATCACATCCCAAGTCTGGCCCAGTCTAAACCGTTAGTAAATTATGTGTGTTATTTACAAAATATTGATGGCAAGAATGTAAATTCCAATACATTTTCTTCTGGCTAATTATAGGTAGTTTCATTTGCCAGCAAAATAGATTCAACAAATAATTTTCAAAAAAAAAAAACGTCATTAAACAAGCTGAGATCCGCCCGATGATGCGATATACAATTTCATTGACTAGCTATGCGTAAAATCCATCAACTTTTATACTCTACTTCACCTTTTCAAAGCGAGAGCGGTAACGTCCTTTGTCGACCGGAAGAATAGTGCCCAATCATTTACCCTTCGTCCACCTTATAATTACAAATCTCAGCCGAAAAGAAACACGTTAAGCGTAGCCAATTGTAAACACCTTAGAATTATCTGTATATTTTGTCGAAATTGTCTATCCGCGCTGATTTACAACTGAGTGAATTGAAAAAAAGGCTAAATAAATTACCAAAGTAATGCCTAATTAGATATTAATAGGTCCTCGAAAGTTCTATACGCAATTTTGCACTTTTTCCTCTGAAAAAAAAAACATTTTTTTGATAAAAGTAACTGAGATCTGGCATAGAATTAATTGTGTGCACAATAATAAAAGTCATCAAATTGGCTATGCGTTTTTGAGAGAAAATGATAAAGCAATAAAAAAAGTTGACGACTTTTAGTATTGAACACCCTTTAGAAACTAGAACATTATTAACTCAAATATTTCAGGTTATTATTAGTATTAAGGATAACAAATACTAATACACCAGTAGTAGCACAGCATAAGAAATAATACCACAGTATAAGGAATAATACATTATACCAGTAACGTCAGTCCTCGAAAAATTTAAACTCCCCTCCCCTTGCCCCGTCCGCCCGGCCGCCGGCGGCGCTCCACCAAACCGGTTTTGGCTGGTTTTGGCAGTGCATCGCTGTGCTTGAGCCGTATACAAGTCCCCTGTAACTACTCGAGAAAATTGCCGGGTGGAGGTGCGCGCGGCACGCTTTAGTTTTGGGAATATCAAAAGTGCCGACACGAATTGACGATACTGGTATAATGTATTATTCTTTATACTGTGATAATACATTATATCAGTATCGTCAGTTCGTGTTGGCACTTTGATGTTTCCCATGTTTCCAAAACTAAAGCGTGCCGCGCGCACCTGCACCCGGCTTAGAGCTTCACGAGACCGAGATCGAGACTCGCGTAATCTCTGTCTTAGTCTCGTAGTAGCAACTCGAGTCTAGGTCTCGGTCTCGAAAAAAAAGTTAGTATCTCGAAAAATCTTATTATGTTTGAATTGCATATTCAATTCTCTTCTGAATTATTGAGTTATAATGCACAGTTTTCAGAAAAATTTCCGTTTTTGTGTATGAATGTTTACTTAAAATCTAAATTTGAAATTATTGAGGGTTCCAATTTCCATTGTAGAATCAGGTTAGTTTAATGTAAAACTGCATAGAGCAAAACAGCACAGATCTAGAGCTTCACGAGACCACGAGATAAGTCTCGTGACCGAGACCGAGATTTTAATATGAATATATTATGAATATGAATATGTATTTTGACAAAGTGCCAATACTGCCAATGGAAAAATTAAATCTAATTTTTTAGCTTTATTTTTTGGTAGAATGAAGTAAGTCACAATAGTCACCAACTTAAAAATTACGCTGTATAGGATTAATTCAATACTTTTGCAAACACAAAAACTTCAATCATTATATTGTTACCTGGCAGGCTAGTCACACCCATCAGGAATCCATAGAACTTATTTATGATATTATATGTGGTTAACGTCCTTGTTGCCAATGAATAGGAACAGGTTTACGGGTATAAAACAGGTCTCGTTAAAAAATTGCCGACGTTTCGATTGTATATTACAATCTTCTTCAGGGCTTTCTTTTTTAGGTTGAGAACATAGTTGTGTCAATGAAGTTTAGTGCACCAGTATACATAATGGAGGAATTGGAATGGACCAAACCAGGCACTGCCGTCTCGAAATAATTGTAAGCGGCGTCTTTCTTGACAGAATCTTTCTGGTCGAGCATTCTGTTCTCAAATGTTCTCAACCTAAAAAAAAAGCCCTGAAGAAGATTGTAATATACAATTGAAACGTCGGCAATTTTTTAACGAGAGCTGGTTTTATTCAGTCCTATACCCGTAAACCAGTTACTATTTATTTATGATAGTTAATAGTTATTTATAAATATAAAGGGCGGAAAATGACAGTTTACACTTGTCTTAATCGCCTTTGGTTCTACTCGCTTTGAGTCGATTTTGTTCAGATGAAAACGCATACTTTGTAATCGAACGAAATCTCGTTTTTCTATAAAATGAGGAAAATAGAAAACTGTGGTGAGTGTGTACTGGAGTACTTCTATTAAAGTCTCTCTCTTTTCGTACTAAGAATAACTAGTCGAACGCACAATGTTAAGGACCTGCTCGCCTGCTGATTGTAAAATACCTAACATCTTGCAAACGAATGATGTTGTTCGAGACCGAGACTCTCGGGAGTCTCGGTTGGCAGTACAGGTCTCGGTTGGCAGTACAGGTCTCGGTCTCGGTTTCGCAGAAAAAGACCGAGATTGAGACCAGGACAGGCTCGGTCTCGGTCTCGAAGCCGATATTAAAATCTCGGTCTCGATGTCGGTCGAGACCGATACCGAGAGCGAGACTTATCTCGTGGTCTCGTAAAGCTCTAACCCGGCAGTTTTCTCGAGTAGTTACGAGGGACTTGTAAATGCGATATAGCTGCCGTTGGATGGAATCTTTCCAGAAGTGTGCTTCGTTTTTTTTTAAACGTAATTTTATTTCTTTGCTTATGGATAATTTTACCTTTGTAATATTTCTATATAGATAATGTATGTAGTATGTTATACTATTTTGGATTTATACAATTTAATACATATATCTACTTTTCTTGATCCTGTGGACATCTAAAACATGTCATTCCTTCTCTTAAACGACTTTCGCAGCGTTCCACTGAACACAATTTTTTCCCTGATATTTTTAAAAGACACTGTGTAATATCAGCGCAAATTCAATTTACCGCCGAGCTGGGGACACTGTGAATCACTCAAGCACCATCGATGCACTGCCAAAACCGGTTTGGTGATGCACCGTCGGCGGCCGGGCGGACGGGGCAGGAGTTTCGATTTTTTGACCGACTGACGCTATTGATATAATGTAATGTCAATTCCTTATACTGTGGTAGTAGCCTATTATATTCCTTCTGGTAATTTGCTATAATAAATAGCAGGTGGAGATACAAAATCATCGTCTATTTCTTGTTGCAGCTTTGAGTACATTGGTAAACTTTTATGAGGACACATAGTCAATTATCACATGGTAAGTAATCTATGTAGCTCTGGAACCACCATGTGAGTTAATTCTACAGGCCAAGAGTGCTTGTAGTTGCCCAAAGTGCCTACCCCAATTAGAAGCACTCATAAAATTTTGTTGTGTGAATATGTTGAGGGTTTCCAATAAAAGATAGAGAGTATTAGTGCCCATCACCATTCATTCTACTAAGAGAATCAATACAATTACACATCATACACGCCATTCAAAATTTAGTATAAAGATTTCGAGCGGGGTAGGGGGGAGGTTGAAGTCGAATTAACTTTTTTTTTAAATTGGTTCAGAAATGCACCTCTCCCAAATAATAGACATCGATTTTATGAAAATTTGCGAAAAAAAGACACAATATGAAATTAAACACTTAATGTTTTTTTTGTTAGCAGACAATACTAAATTTAATAAATAAACCTACAAATTTTAAAGTTGAAGTCCAGTATGATCAATGTCAGTATCAACATAATGGCAAAATTTTGTAAAGAAATTACAAATCTTAAAACTAAGTAACCCTGTAATCCTTTCAATCTATTGTCTATACATAAACCTTCTTGGATTGAGGTGCAAATAAAAAACAGCTCTTCCTTCGTGCAAGAAAAGTAAATAATTCGAAGTCACACTTGGTAACTCAGCAGCTTGTATTTGAGGTACAAAGCACTTCGAGAAATGTAAATGTAATCGTGTCTACTCACACAGATCCTGAAGATCCAGTAAGAGTTTGGTTTGAGACTTCAAAGTGCAAATTAGCGCAAGGAGACTACAACTTCTACCAGCTCTATCAAGTTCACAGTACAAAATCCTTTGGGGAAGATTTCCCATGTAATAGTGGTGATCCACGGGCAGCAATCAAGCCACTTAATAAGTAACTTCACTAGCTAGGTCCAGTGACCTCGACAAGCCGGTAAAACTATAATAGTCGATGAAAATTGGTTCTTTTTTCATATGGTTTCCTGTCAATCGAAACGATGGGAAAATAGTATATTATTAAATGAGCATTTTATGATTGCCATTATTCCCTTAGGGGGACGTTTGCGTCTCGAGCCGCAGGCGAGGGGCGCAAGTCTCCCGTGGGAATAGTGGCCATAAAAAGCGAGTATAGTACTATACTTTATCCACGGCCATTGTCTAATAATTACAAATTTTAAAATCTATAGGTAGTGTAAATAAAATTATTGAAATGTCAAAGTGACACTCGCGTTTGACGGAAAAACCGGTGCCACCAGTGCATTTTTTACGCTGCGGCATTTGATATTGTATTGTTGCCTACTCCTACTGATTGCCAAGGCAACATATATAACTTAAATGGCGAGCGGGAATAATGATATTATTCCCGCAGTTTCAACTCATATATCCCTCTGACTCTATATGAGCCCTATTTACTTTTTGTCAACAAGCTGAATATCAGTATATTATTAAGTGGTCGTGGACAAAAGAATGTACAGGGTGTTTTGTTTTAAGATGGGCCATAGGAATTTCCATGCAATGAAGTTTGATGTTTTTTTCTAAATGAGCCATAGAAAATTTTATAGTAAAATAACCTGAAAGATAGACCATTATTGAGTATGCTGGTATTTTTCTATTGACATTTATTGTTTGACATGATGATTTGTTATTGAACTTCAGCAAAAATGTACACATTAGAAGAAAAGAAATTCATGTTTTAGCTATACTCCTCTGGGTCGTGTAGCAGGCCTAAAAAGAGATAATAAAAGAATACCAAGGCTCTTCATTCTGCAAAATCAATCATCAGCAGCGTCAATTGAAAACACCACCCACCATTCTCAATAATGGTCTACCTTTCAGGTTATTTTGCTGTAGTATTCGCTATGGCTCATTTTAAAAAAAAACATCGAACTTCATTGCATGGAAAATCCTATGGCCCATCTTAAAAAAAACACCCTGTATATAATGAAGGGAATGAATGAATGTCACTTGACGTACTGGTACCGGCACTTGTACTGGTAGGTACTGGTTTCTCATGACGTAGGTACGACGAGGTAAAGAGAGACACAACATTAGAGATAGTGTAATAAGTTAGGATAAGAATTTCGGTGACTAGCTGCAGATAAATACTGTAAACCGCCATTTATCTTATATTGCAACTGTAGGCTGCATATTTGATTTCATAGGCGTCGACAATAAATTTTATAATTTATTTCTGTGTTTGAATAAATTTCAAACACTACCCTTCCATATGCTTTAATATTTTATTGGCAATATGTCTCCCAGCCTCACAGTACCCTAACAGGTTGTAAAACTGTCTGCATTGCGAAGGAAAACAGCTCATAGTTGGTTCTGCAAAGAATATAATGGCCACTTGTAAGAGACCTCTTTGCATCTAGCCAAGAACAAAGCGAAAACTTTGTTGGTTTGAGGGCAACAAAAGCCAAGGACTACACTTGGACTGTATGAAGCGTTCGATATCCTTGTCCATTTTGGGTACAAAAAAGATAGATTTTGTAGAATTTGTCATTCGGCGAATTCCAGAATGTCCAAAACTGATCAATGGAAACTTTCATAGTTTATCTGGAATGATGATTCGGTAACCGTAGAGGATGGCGTCATCGACAACACTCCTATCTTCAAAACGTGAGGAAATAGAAGCCATATCGGAGTGTAACTTCTCTAATGATTCGTTCTGTAAAGAACTTTTGAACTTGTTTGCTCGTTCTGTACATAACTTTTGAACTGAGTTTTCCCGGTTAAATGTGTTAAAGACTTGAAGTGCTTTACTGGAACAAATCGCTCTTTAGTAATGTAATAAAAATTATAGGTAACTTTAAAGCTCTCGTGGTTGTACCCCCAATATTTTTTTGGCTCACAAATTTAAAATCAAAAAAATTCAAATTCAAATTATTTATTAACAAAATGACATTCAGTTTATGGTGTTCCTCTTTATATTGTACAAAGAGTTCAACATTTACCTATGCAAAGAAAGAACATTGTTTTATAAATAGATATTACATATAGAGTTAACCACTATCAATCAGAAAGTCGTCTATAGTACAATAGCCAGTATCCAAAAAATAATAATAATTTTTTTCTACAAACGTCAAATAATGACGCATTTTACGCTTTCATTTGACAAACGTAAACCTAACCTTTTTTGAGGATCAGAATGTGAGTGTACTTTTCCGCGCGTTGCCCAGGACAGCAAGCGAAAAAGATTTTTTCGCTTGCTGTCAATAGCAACTACCACCATACAACCAATTATTAAAAACGTCATTGTCACTTTGATTTAAATTTTCAGATTGTGTCTTCAGTTATGCTCAGTTGTGATGCACATTATTTGAATCTGATCATTTGCAGAAAAAACGTTGTATGCATTACGAGCAAAAAGTAACTTTTTTGCTCTCGAGTGATTGCTGCTCTCCGCTTCGCGTCGAGCCGCAAACTTCACTCTCCGAGCAAAAAAGTTGTACTTTCCGCTCTTAATACATAAATAACTATTTAAATGCTCCTAGTCAACTTTATGGAGGCCGACAAACTAATAACATTTTCTTTTTTTTATTGCGTTTTCAGTCTTTCGATTTAATTTTGAATCTATATGAAACTTTATTTTCAAATATTTAGACGAACGAAACTTTAGGTGATTTTGACCCAAATTTAGAAATATTTTAAATATATGCCTCTTCCTTCCATGGGACTTACTTTTATATAATTTTCAGATCTTTCCACTTCTCTTAACATTGGTAATTTTTAACGTGTGCTTTTGTAGTTTTTAAATTTTTGCTTTTTTTTACTCCTTTATTAATCATATTTCCCTATTCTTATTAAATGTCATATTTCGCAAAATGTTTTGTTTTTTTTTATATTTTTTTCTTCGACCTAAAGTGCACTTAGTATTGTTTTAATTCTTTCTAAGTAATTTTGACGCAAGATTGGACTTTTCTAACGAGTAATCACTTGCAATGTAAATTGATTTTTATTGAGAGAACTGTGCTTTGTCTACGATTAATGATTCATGGCTTTTCAATTTTTTCATTCAGTATTAACTCAAAGTAGAACTTTTCCAACGAGCCAAAAATTAATATTTAATAAAAAAAATAGTCCCAAAATAAAACCTTTAAAAAAAAATTCTAATTTATGCCTCTAACTATCCCAGATTTGCTTTGCTTTCAATGCTTTCCGTAATTTTTCAGTCTGTTTCTACTGTCACAGAGGAATTTCTTTCTGACAGACGAGCTGAGCATTCTGAACAAGGGAGGAAATTTTGCCATAACACCATCCAAGGTACCTGTGGAAGACATCAATAGCAAATGTGGAGAGCGGGATCCCGAAGCTGCCAATTCAGACGGCTGAACAGATAAGGATGGAGACGTCATGAATTCTACAACGCGCAAAACCACCAAAAAGCAATCTCACTTTTGCAGAAAGGAAAGCTCTGAGAGCCTTGAACGAAGACAAGGATAATCTCATTTTAAGAGCAGATAAAGGAAACGCAACAGAATCAATGTCAACATCGGATTACAAAGGAAAAATAAGGAGACATTGATCCCACCATCTACAAAAAGTTAACTCGTAATCTAACCGCCCGGATTCTGAGGGCCACCAACAATTTAGTGAAGGACGTGGCATCGAATGAAATGACTAATCTTAAAAAATCAGAACCTTTGCCTTGTCTCTACCGTTTGCTAAATATCCACAAAGCAGACGTGCCACTGAGACTTATTGTGAGCACCATGGAATCCCGACCAACGAAATCAAAATAGGAAATACCGACAGCTTTATAAAAAACTCCACTCGTTTCGTCGAAAAACTGAATTCCTTGATTCTTTCTCCAGGAGAAATTCTCGTTAGCTTCGACGTTGTTTCGCTCTTCACGATGGTACCCATTAAGGAAGCCACGGAACTTATTGAACAGGAATTTCCACAAGATATTGCCAAGTTGTTCTAACACTGCCTAACCACTACATATTTCCCAAGGAAGGAAAATTTCTACCAACAAACTGATGATGTAGCTAAGGGCAGCCCCCTTAGTCCAGTAATAGCCAACTATTTTATGGAAATTTTGGAGGCCAAGGCGTTGGAGCGCCAAAAATAGGAAGCCAAAGTGCAGGGTTTCGATACGTGGACGACACCCTTGTTATTTGGAGCAATGGCGAGGGCGAACTTCTAAATTTCCTCTTACACCTCAACTCTATCAACTCAAAAATCCTATTCGCTATGGAGATAGCAAAGGAAGGACGCTTACCGTTTTTGGATGTTTTGGTATCAAGGAAGCCGAATGGGTAGCTTGCGCACACCGTTCATAGAAAACCAACACATACTGACCGATACCTCAATAACGGATCAAAACAACATCCCAGACAGAAAAGGGGAGCCATAAAGACTCTGTCTGTGAGAGCCAAGAGAATTTGTGAGCCCTCTGAATTAGAATGGGAAATGAAGCATCTGGAAAGAACCTTTGGTGGGAATGGATACAGCAAGCACGAGCTCGATAGGGCCGTCCGTCCAAGGAATGCAGAGCTCCAAGAAGAAACAACCGAAGAAGATGAAGAAAAGCGCGGATGGGCTAGTCTACCATACATCTACAAAGTAACGGACAGGATTGGCAGGCTACTGGAAAAGCACAATGTTAAAACTGTCTTTAAACCCACTTGTACAATATAACAGAGTTTAAGGTCGGCCAAAGACCGCAGAGGTCCCCTATCATCACCCGGAGATTACCGAGTTCCATGCAACCGTGGCTCGGTATATATTGGCACCAGAAAACGGAGTGTTAACATGAGGATTACGGACCACAAGAGGAGGCTGGGACAAACACAAAAGTCACTTGTAGCAGAGCACGCTCTCTCCGAAGGTCACGACATCCTTTTCAACGAGGTGGATATCTTATATCAATCGCAGCGTTTATATCCGAGACTAACGCGAGAGGTCATTGAGATCTTTAAACACAACAAATTAAAAAGAAACTTTATTCACGTACTACATACTTCAAGTGCGCCGAAACCCCGCGCCACCACTACCCCCACCCCAATCCCTCCACTGCAGCGCGACGGCGCCGGCAGGGGAATAAATACCACGGAGCTCACCACAGTCGAATCAGTCAACGTCGGTAAGCAGGGGAGATCACTTCGCCCATTGCCTTATCGCCTTTGATAATGTCTGCCGCAGGCGTAGATGAAACGTCAGGAAGAAATTACATTGGACCACAGCTTCAGAGCGCGGAAAACACTTTAGATTGTAAAAAAATCGATGTTTTCTCGGAAAATTCTGGTGCAAAAAGGGACATTTTTTTAGCAAATTTTTGAATGTTTTTAGATATTTTTGGCCTGTAACTTGAAAAAATTTTAATTGTGTTTTAATCGTGCCTCTAAGTATCTGCCACTTTTAGACATAATTTTTTTACATAATTTTGTGACGGTCCCAGATTTTAAAACCTTTGGTACTTTTCGTTGGATTTCATTTAAATTATTTATTTTTTAAGATTCTTTTATAGTTATATATGTATTGTTGTCCTTAACTATTCAGTCATATTATGATTTATAGCCATCTAACACATGGTATACTTGTTAGTCGCCTTTTAGGCTCAGACAAATAAACAAATGTCTCTTATTTTTGTAGTAAAGGTTTATATTTAAAATAAGTAGTTAATAAAAGGTACTTCATTATTTGCTACAAATTATAGCCTATTGAAGATCTGCTCTTCTGGTACAACAATTACGGGCAATTGTCGCACAAAACTTCATAAGCAAGAAATTAATCATAGAAATTAATCATAGAAATCTATGGAAACCTATTTCACAAAACGGTAGATATCCATACCCTCCCAATCCCTAATTAGTTGGATACATTTACATTACAAAATACCCTTGACTATCTGTATCATATCTATAGCGCGAGATATATACATTTCCCTGAAATTTTGGAAAAAAAAACATGAAAAGACTCACTATGAGTAGAGTTTAAAACAAACAAAACGAAATTTTTTGCATTTGAAGTTACATACGGCAAGTTCTGGCAATAATAGAAAGGCAATGATAGAATAGACTATTAACAGTTAATCGTCCTGTTAATAATAATAATAATAATAATTGTTGTAATTAGCGTCCTTAAGTTGTAAGTAGTTGGTGAAGTTGAAGAAGCGGGATTAGGACAAATAATGCACCTCTTCTTTATTCGAAAATGGCCGACGTTTCGACTGTTTATTTAGTCTTCATCAGGGCTAAAACCCAATGAGTTAAATAGTAACAAATCCCTGGGCCCAACATAAAATTGCAAATAATGTTTGTTACATAATGGAACGTAAAATCATATACATCTATTACATCTATAAAAAAATTTTTTTTTAAATTTTAAAAGATTTTTAAAAAAATTAATAAAATTAAATATACAGACAAATTATAAACAACTACAAGAATTAACATTTGACAATTACTGACAGTACCAAGTAACCAGTAAACATTGAGGCGTACATTACGAAAGACAGAACTTACCTATTCTCACTTAGAGAGGGTAGTCATTTAAAATTCTATTCAAGATGGTTAAAATAGCAAACTCCATTCGATTGTTCGGTGACCCTGGTATCTTAGGCTCGACAAACTACACGTCCGCCGCACAAGGTATAAAACTTGCGAATAATAATATTTGCTTGGCACTGTCGCCCATTATACAGATGTAGTACATTCATGACGAAGGGGCCGCTATCAAGTGTCTATCACTCTAAGTTTCCCAGCCAACAATCCAGATGGAAGGTTGAAAAACAATTATGGTTCTGTTAATTTTTTCCTTTTATGTTTATGAAGTCTTAGCAGATGTTCATAATGGCTGCTAAGGCCCTGTGTGTCAATTCTAAAATTGACAGTGTTATTTAATTTTATTTGTATCATTTCCGAAATGTTGCGTTTTTTATAATTATGTTCTCGGTCAACAATGGAAACTTTCCATTTTCGAATAAAGAAGAGGTGCATTATTTGTCCTAATCCCGCTAACTTCACCAACTACTTACAACTTAAGGACGCTAATTACAACAATGAGTTAGAAACATTCTCAGACCTCCCTAGAGCTATCACCCGAAAACCCTGTAACTAACCTAAGCTAACCTGAACTAACCTAACCAAAGTACCTCGCATAAGAAAACGAAGTGGCCCTAACAGGCTAATGCCAAGCATTCTCAGCGCACCGCGCAAGAATAGATACTGTTTAAAATAAAAGTCACTATTAAATGTGTATGTATGAGATTTAAGGTATTTAAATGTCCCGCCACTAACGTAACCGCAAGGTACAAGGTGCAGGTTCAAGTTCAAACCTACACAGAAAACTACTTCCCTTGGATTACAGCGATCGAGACGTTTCGTCTCTAGTGAAATGTTCCCTATTTTTGTCCTTTTACAATAAGTGTTAAATGTATCATAATGCCGACTATTTCGGTTGGTGAATAGATATTAGTTGATACCCGAGTTGATACCTAAAGACGGCGTTTGATTGGCTCATAAACATAACAAAATGGCCACGAGGATGCTAAAAGGACGGCAATGTTAATGGATGCCTGAACCCGAGCAGGCGCCAACTGAAGTCAAGTGATCGTAACTGGCCGCCATTGCCCGCAGCACTTGAAATATTTGGAAGAATGTCTTCATTAAAAGGTACAATAGCAGAATTTAGGCCCGATTTGGAGGATTGGCAAATATATGGTGAGAAATTGGAGCAATATTTTCAGACAAATAAGATAAGAGGACGCGAAGGTGCAAGTGGCGACTCTGCTGAGTCTCGTTGGCACCATCAATGCCTATAAATTGCTGCGAGATCTGACACACCCCCAGTTACCGAAGGAGAAGACGTATGTGGAGCTGTCCAAGTTGGTAAGCAAGCAATTTAGCTTTCCAGTGTCATTATGGCGAGAGAGAAGGTCTTTCTGTGAAGAAAATCAAAATGGAAGGGAATCGGTGGCAGAGTTGTACGCCCGAATTCGTGGACTGGCTGTAAATTTAAGTTCGGGGCAAGCTTAAGTAACATTTTGCGAGACACATTTATTTATTTGTGGCCACAAGCCCGGTCCAGTGCTAAACAGATCGTGTGAAGATAACACAGACAACGCCTTGGATGAGATTGTGGAGATGACGGTGCAGAGGGAGGTCGTCGTGGCGAGCCAAGGTCAAGCCAGAAGACAAAGTGGTGACGTCAACTAAGTGAATCGCGCGCCAACCGGTTATCGTCATCTGTCAAACCACCGGAGCCTGGGTTTTCAGACGTCAATGTCTCATCAAGTATCACAGTGGCAAACGTCAATGTCACCTCATTTGAGCACCTCACAGAGTCGACAGCCAGAAGACAGGTTAGGTTATAGCACAAGTGACATTGCGTTGCGAAATTTTTCAGGAGATTTGGTCAGATCTGTTGGATATTTTGAAGCACCCTCAGTGGTTAATGGTTTAAAGAAAGATGTTAGATATTATGTGGTCAACAATGAAGGTCCTAATTTGGCAGGGCAAGATTTTATTAAACTTTTTAATATAGAATGAAATGCATTTTCTTTAGAAGATTTGGATATTTTACCGCAGAAGGTATTAGAGAGGTTTCCAGAGGTGTTCTCAGATAAATTGGGTACTTATAAAAACGGGAAAATTTCATTGCGTTTGTTACCAGGAACCAAACCAATTTTTTTCCTATCTCCTATCCCACTAGCATACAAGAAGAAAGTGGAGCAACACTTGGAACAACTAGTAAAAGAAGGTATATTGCAACCAGTCGAAGGATTTTAATTTTCCAACACCTATAGTACCGCTCTTGACGTCAGATGGAATCATCAGAGTATATGGAGATTTCAAATCAACACTGACACTGGGACAAAACAAATCGTTTTCCATTACGCCGAATTCCAGAACTTTTTGCGGAGCTGAGTGTAGGACAGCAGTTAACAAGCTGGATTTAAGAAAAGCATATTCATAGTTTCTCCTAGATGATGAAGCTCAAGAAATTACTACAATAAACACTCACGTAGGTCTATTGAGGAATGTGAGAATTCCGTTTGGAATCACCCCAGCCAGTTACATATTTCAACGGAAAATAGAGGAAATACTCAAGGAAATCAAGGGAGTTGTGGTGTACTGTGATGACATCTTGGTAACGGGACCATGCATGAAGTCTCATGTAGAAACATTGGACATGGTACTGTCAAGGCTCCAGGAAGAGGGTTTGACTGTAAGGAAAGATAAATGTGTTTTCATCGCGAAGTGAAATATTTCGGCCATGTAATCAGCAAGGAAGGTTTAAGGAAGTCAGCAAGGTGAAAGCTATCATAGAGACCCCCAACTCTAAAACAATAACCCAAGTAAGGTCGATCTGTGGATTTGTGAATATTGCCAGTAACTTGTACCAAATTTAGCAAAAATTTTGAGTCCAATATATGAATTATTAACAAAGGGAAGTAGCAGAGGTGGTAAGGAAGTGGATTGGAACAGCAAATGCCAAGCTGCCTTTGATAAAGTAAAGAAAATAATAGGAAAAGATATAGTTTGGGCTCATTTTGAACCAAGCAAAGAAATAATATTAATTACAGATGCAAGCCAAGAAGGACTATGGGCTGTGCTGTACCACTAAGAAATGAGTGGAATGGAGCGACCCATAGAATGTGCATCAAGGATATGCATTTCATCTGAAAAGAATAGGGCAACGCTGGACAGGGAAGCAGCGGCCATAATTTTCGGATTAAAATACTTTGAACAATACCTAGTGGGAACGTCTTTCACAATTAGAACGGATCATAGGCCATTACTGGGTATTTTTGACGAACATGAGGAAATACCATTAACAAAAAGGGATAGACTGCAAAGGTGGGCCACATATTTGTCAGGGTTTGATTGAGGATAAGTTGGAGTACATAAGACGAAATGATAACCATTTTGCAGACTTTTTGTCTAGGCTTCCTAGCACACAGACTAACATCATGGCAGAGGAGTTGGATGAGCAGAATTACTTGAACTTTGCTACAACAACTTTGGAATGGCCCATTGATAACACAAGAGTAGCCCAAGAGACCAAGATAGACCATGTACTGAGGGGGAGTCCTAGAATTTGGGAAGTGGGGATGGCCGCCCAATGCAGTCAAGGATTTCCGTTCGTTCTAGAGCAGGAGGGACGAAATTTACGAGCAGAACAGTTGTCTAATGAGGCGCCACAGACTAGTAATCCCCAAGAAACTGCAAAATAGTTTGCTCAAAGAGCTGCATGGTTCTGCGCATTTGGGAATTGTCAAGACCAAAGCAATACCGCAGACCGCGGTCCTAACTGTGGTGGGATAAAGAGCTAGAAAGAGAAATTAAACAGTGTGAGGCATGTCTAAAGACCAGAGACCAGCCGCCCAAGATGGTAAAACCATGGCCGATGGCTTTGAGGCCATGGGAACGAATACATGTGGATCTTCTACACTTGGAGCCAGGCGTAGAAAATTTGATCGCAACGGATGCATATCCAAATGGTTGGAGGCATGGCAAGTCAAGCATGGAAGAACTGCTGACATCATAGATAAACTAAGGACATCATTTGTAACCTTTGGACTGAGAGACACGATATGCTCGGACAATGGAACACCATTTGTGTCGAGGAAAATGCAAATATTTTTGAAAAACAATGGAATAAAACAAATAGCCACTCCACCACACAACAGCCAGAGCAACAGACCGGCAGAGACCAGCGTAAAAACATTCAAGACAAAGATAAGAGCAGCGAGAGGCGACCCCCAAAACCTAACAACACCTTTAAACACCTTAGTGACGAGATTCCTACTAACATATTGCAATACAGAGCACTGCCCCACAGGAGCAGCACCTGCAGAGCTGATGTTTGGTAGAAAATTGAAAACCAGATGGGACTTATTAAAGAAAAACCATAATGCTGAGGCTAGAATGTCCAAGGAAAGGAGAAAAATGGAGGCAAGATTTGCTAGAAGAGAGAGAAAAATTAAGGAGGGAGAAGAAGTAATGATTTACGCTTACCGAACAACAAACTGCAGAAGGTAGACGAGGGCCAAAGTGGAAAAAAAGTTTGTAGGAAACACGGTTTACTTATGCAGACTAACAACAGGACATCTATGGAAGCGTCACGCAAATCAAATCCAAAAAGTCACCCCGTCCAGATTGAGGGAAGGTTTAGGTTAGTGAATGGTAGATAAGTCCCCGGTAAGGGAAGATGAAGGCCGAGGAGGTTTTGGAAGAATTGGCAGGTTCATAACCACGGGTTACAATGATGAACAGTCACTTACCACCACTGAAGGCCACGGCAGTGCCGAAATCCGAGAGGGAAAATCGATCAGGGAAACAAGGAAGAAACTCACTCAGAAACTGAGGGCGCTGAGAGTGTGGAAAGCTTAATGGTAGGGAGCACCTCTGTAACTTTAAGTGGCAACGAAGGGGTACAAGAAGCCAACCCGAGCCCAGTGCCACAATATGATAAAATCATTGGACAATATATTTACAGTAAAAGTGAAGGGCAAACTGGGCACGGACTCACCAATGTACTGAAGCGCACAAGGCGCACAAACGCTGGCCTTAAGCCAAATTATTTTAATGATTTTAAAATGTAAAATACATAACTTGTTTATACTAGATGCATAAGTTTACTTATCTGATTTTATTGACTGTATAGTATCTCGTATTTAATGTATCATATGTTGCATTTTATATGGTTATGACTTAGACTGATAGCACTTTGTGATTTAAGTGTGGAGGGAAGTAATGTATGAGATTTAAGGTAATTAAATGTACTAACAACTAATGTAATCGCAAGGTACAAGAAGAGTCATATTCGCGCACAGGCGATCGATTCGATTTGAAGATTTGATTGATATTCGATGGGTGAACCTGTTTTTGTTTCTGTTTTTCCTTTTATGGTTTTTCAGAGTTTTCCCTAATCTCTATCTCTTGGGATTCTATTCGGTTCTAGTTGGTTCGTCAAGTTTGTGCATTGTATGTGCCAGTTTGTGATTGGTCGTGTCTAGTGAGTACTGACTTCACTGCCGTAAAAGAGCCGTGATTTGGAATTTGATAAAACCATAATTTTCGTAATTTGGCACTCTCTGAACCGTAATCGCTTATAAGCAATCTGGCAACCCTGGCTGAGACACAATAGGGCAACCAAGCCAATGTAGACATCGTATTAGAAACTTTTTCTCTAGCTTGTGCTGATGGCTTTTGATTACAAGCCTTGTAACGTAATTTCCGGTATAATGGTAGAACAGGCTTGATAAAAACGTTAATAAACACGTCGGCGGTGTCAACTTAGTTTCTAGAAAATTCTTTAAACCTGTTCCCGATTCCCGATAATCGGTTATTTGAATGACTCTAGTGTAAATGGCTTATCGTTCCAACAGAAGTAAAATAATACCGAACAGTCACAGATATGCGCACTAACCAGTTATGGAAAGTTTTGCGCATATTTTGGACTCTTTGATGATTCTGGAGTTGGTTGAAGATTTTTTGTAGTCCTATCAAAATACGGGGTGTTCATTAGAAAACGTCATCTAGAAAGCTATGCATTTTTGACAGAAAAGGATGACATAGTTAAAATCAATGACCTAGCAGATATGGACAGAGCCAGCGAATGCCGATATTTCCCTAAAAATGGCCCCTCTTTTTGGCCGGAAGTCCGTCGCTTCAATGTTTCCCCTGATGTAATTTTGTTTTTGTTAGGTTAGAAGTTTTCGAAAACTTTGGAGCTAGGTTAACTAAGAGCTAGGAGCCCTAACGCTCGAATTAGGGGACGGATTGATTGGAAATAAGAAATAACACAAATAATCGTAAAGTGAAACCAAGCTAGTTTTCTGCCGAAGTAGTCGTTCCCATAGACAAATGGCTGAGATTCGTACCTATACTGTCTGGGGACGACGTTCAGCAGAGTATCAAACTCATTTCTCTATCAGGCAGAGGAACTATAAACCGGTTTCGCTCTTATTGGAGCTCATCAGTATTGAGCGACTAGGGCCATTCCACTAGGGCAGGCGAGATAATCGTGAAGTGACACCTGCCGTCGTCCGATGGCGCCACTTGCATATATACACAGTGCCTTGTGCAAGAGAGGAGACCACGTTTCATTCACACTCGTATTTCTGTCAGTACACGAGAGATATTCCTTGAATACCAAGGACTAGGCTTGCGCTCTATGCCGACGGCACGGCTCTTTTATCCAAACACCGGAGAAAAGATGTCGTGCGTCGGAATCTGCAGGTAGCTTTAGACGGCCTCCAGGAGTGGCTGGAGCGTTGGAGGATTAAGATCAATCAACCAAGTTCCAGACAAACCTGATAAGTAGACGTCGCGATGCCATCCTTGATCAACTTGTGATCGATGGCATCGAAGTGCCGTGGCAAGACTCGGCCATTTATCTGGGAGTAACCTTGGATAAAAGGTTGACTTGGGGCCCCCATGTCACGGTCGCCGCTGCCAAAGCTAGGGGTGCTATGGCCTCACTATACCCCCTGCTCAACCGAAGAAGCCATCTGCCCGTGAGGGGGAAGCTCCTGCTGCTGAGAGCCATCATGCGGCCGATCCTAACATATGGATCGGTGCATGAGAGAGAAATGCCTTTGATACTCTGCTGAACGTCGTCCCCAGACAGTATAGGTACGAATCTCAGCCATTTGTCTATGGGAAGCGACTACTTCGGCAGAAAACTGGTTTGGTTTCACTTCACGATTATCTCGCATGCCCTAGTGGAAGCACCTGCGGTCGTCTGATAGCGCCTCTTGCATAATTAAAATAATGACAGTGCACAACTGTTTTGCAATCGTTTGACGTAAGATGCCGCGACGTCACTTCCGCCGGAAATCGTCATTGATTCAAAGGTTCCCACTGCTAAAAGGAGGGTCAACACTGTAAAACATGAGTGGTCTCCAGATAGCTCGATGGTTAAAGTAAATGGACTTCTGTTCCTTCATTCCTTTCTTTTGACATTTCACAGCCTACTAGATGAAGCTTGAACACCCTCTACAATGAACACCCTCTACATCAAACACTGTATTATTTACCCTAATAATTATTAATATTTTTGATTTCAGGGTGGGGCAAGACGGAAACCTCAGCCTTAAGCCTAACATTGAAAAAAGTCGGTTTAGAGCTGTTTTCTCAGCAAGAGTGCCAGGCTGCTTACAGTGTGGTATCCAGGGACCAGCTACCTTTGGGCATACAACAGGCAATCCAAGTATGCGCAGGAGGTCACTCTCAAAGCAAAGATACTTGTCAGGTATGTGAAGATGGCATTTTTCAACTGAATCTACTTGCTACTGATACTATTTTTCTACGACTGCTTCGAAAATGAAAAAATGCGCACTACTAACTACCGTTGAAAATCGCATATTGCAAACAGCGTGCGCAAAGTGCACATTGTGCATGCGCCCATACAACGTGGACTTTGCACACATGTAATTATTTTGCTCACGCCTTGCGTATATTTTATAATACAAATGATCATTTATGAAGCAAAATCGTAGTCGTAGAAAAAGTATAGTGTGCAACACGTACGAAAATCACTCGTGTGAAAAGTGCAGTTTTCGACACTAGTTGCACAATATAGTATTCCAATTCAAATATACATTTTAGGGCGATTCCGGTGGTCCCTTACAAATCCGCAAAAACAACAGATGGTATCTGATAGGAATAACTTCAATCGGTCTACAGTGCGGCCAAATAAACGTTCCCGGAATTTACACGAGAGTGGCTCCATATTTGCAGTGGATTCAACAAAATATTTAAAAAAAATTGATATTATACTATGTTATGTCCAATAAAAGCTTTTATTACTAACTAGATTGTTTTAACTAGTATATAGTTGTGGTTGATTCGCTGCGAGTTCCAATAGATTTTACGAAGTTCCAAATCGCTATAACAAGAAAAACCACACCTAAAGTTAAATGGAGCCCACCATAAACCAGGAATTGATCTCTGGGCAGTAATCCGAAGCCGACATTCCCAGTGACCACCACAAGCGTTAGGGTGGCCTGAAAGGCTAGAGCGACAAATGTATTAATCCCAAATATCAAACCGTAACTGTCTTCGTCGATAAACTTGGCAATTTCACTACTGGCTATGGTGATTACAAAATGAAATAAGGCCCCAAACAGTACGTAGCACACATAACTGACCACGACGTACTGAGTTTGTGAGGAGACAATCATAAGAGCACCCTGTACGAGTGAGCAGCAAGTGAGAACCAGCTCTCCCCACTGTTTCCAGTTCACTTTTAAGAATCCTACGGTCAAAGCCCCCAAGAATCCGATTACCGTAAGGATGGCCTCGACAGCTCCATTATAGAAAGTGTAGTCTTCTTCCACTACTATGGCGCTCCATAGAGGCTGCATATAAGTCTGAACCTGGACGAATCCGCACGTGGCCAGTGACCACCAAAAGGACCATTTGATTGTGTAAGGGTTGGAGTACCCATGTTTAAAGTGTTCCCACATTGTGCGGAAGGCTTGCCTGATTTTCTGGGATTTGGACAGCTGCTGGGCATTTTCTTGATGGAAGTAGATTGACTTCTTAACGGGGGGTAGAAATAGGCTCCAAGAGGTTGCAGCTATTAAAGCTGCAAACAGTTATTACGTGACCCTTAATCTAGTTTAATTCTCTCAAGACCCACCTCCTAAAGTGATATAATTCAGCTGCCGGTAGTCCATCACCTCAAAAGAAACTAGCAACTGAGCGATAATCCCTGATAGCGCTCTTCCAGCCAAAATGGCAGCCCTAGTATGAGACGTCACTTGTTGGTAGTACTCCTTGTCGACTTTCGCGTAGATGTACGTGTAATAAGCCACTTCGCAGGCCATGAAGGCTCCATAGAAGACCTTTATATGTGGCGTAAGAAACTAAAGCTCAAAAGAAAAATTAACCTACTTCAAGAATGAGCAGCTCCCGAAGACTGGTGGTCCACAGTAACATACTCCAGACGACGATGCCCGACATTCCCAAAAACACTATGAGGGGCTTGTAACGGGTCAGGTCGGTGATGAGGAAAACTACTACCAACAGGCCCAAGTAGCTGTAAATACCTGCAGGGTAGACTTGTTGGTTCACTTCTTCTTCCGAGATGTCTCTCCATGGCCCGATGAGAAATTCGTAAACGAACGGTTCGGACGGTCGTAATTCCTTTAGGAAGCCAAAGGCGCAAAGCAAGAGCGAGATCAAGAGCCAACTTTCCATGTTACACAATATTTCGACTAATATTAAGATGTTTAAAGCTTAATTTTCATTTTATATTGTGTAATTGATTGTGGAATCCATGTTTCAAGTAGATATTAATAGTAAAATATGTAATTGATGACGACGCGAGATTGATAATAAGTTGTTGGGTGATTTGGAGATAACAATGAGAAGGTAGTAAAACATTAGATATCTTTTATAGAAGGTGCGACGTTTCACTAGTACGAATATGGTTGAAGGATGAGATAAAATTTACAGGTTGAATTATACTTACTTATTATCATTATTTTTAAAGACCAGTGAGATGTTGTACAGAGCAGGAGCAGGCGACATCCACCAGGGTATTAGATCTAATATTACATGACAGATGGCTCTCAGTTCGAGAAGCAGCCCATATTGCTCTGTATCTCGCAAGTCATCAGAACCAGAACGAAGTGTAAAGAGTAAGTGGTCACCAATTTCTATTTGTCAATCAACCCATCTCCATACTATTTTCGGGGTCTACCCCTCATCAGTACAGCTATTGGCTGGTCGACAAATTGGAGACCGTGAGTTCGCGACTTAGAGCCATAAATGTACGGAAGACCGGTGAGATGTTGTACAGACCAAGAGCAGGCGACATCTGCCAACGTATTAGACCTAATACGGCCTGACACATGGCTCAGTTCGAGAAGCAGCCCATATTGCTCTGTACCTCGCAGGTTATCGGAACCAGAATTGCAAAGAGTAGATGGTCACCAATTTGTAAGCTGTGCTGATGAGGGGTAGCTGTACTGATGCGGGGTAGATCCCGAAAATAGTATGCAGATGGGTTGATCGACAAATTGGTGACCACCTACTCTTTACACTTCGTTCTGGTTCCGATAACCTGCAGGGTAGAGAGCAATATGCTTCTCGAACTGAGAGCCATCTGTCATGCAGTGTTAGATCAGATGTCGCGTGCTCCTGCTCTGCACAACATCTCACCGGTCTTCCATACATTTTTGGCTTTAAACCGCGAACTCACGGTCTCCAATTTGTCAACCAGCCAAAGCTGTACCGATGAGGGGTAGACCCCGAAACTGGTGTGCAAATGGTTTGATCGATAAAGTGGTGACCACCTACTCTTTACACTTCGTTCTGGTTCTGATAACTTGCGAGGTATAGAACAATATGGGCTGCTTCTCGAACTGAGAGCCATCTGTCATGCAGTATCAGATCTAATACGCTGGTGGATGTCGCCTGCTCCTGCTCTGTACAACAGCTCACCGGTCTTTCGTACATTTTTGGCTTTAAACCGCGAACTCACGGTCTTCAATTTGTCGGCTAGCCAAAGCTGTACTGATGAGGGGTAGACCCCGAAACTAGTATGCAGATGGGTTGATCGACAAATTGGTGACCACCTCTCAATACTTTTAAAGTTAATTTCTTGAGAACATCGACTAGTCAAATGGCTACTCTTATACCTAATAATTACAGATCATCCTGTATAAACTAAAGACATTCTTTCCAATCCGGTTCTTGTATACACCAAAGGGTCTCTACTACTCATGATAAACAGGACTGAGAATTGTCTTTCACCAACTCTCGTACTCAAATACTTTTCTCCAATAAACCCAGTTAAGCCTTGCTTTAATAATTATTGTAGAGAGGCATTAAGAAGGTAAGCCTGCAACTTATTATTAGCCTTTGCGTCGAGAAGTGAATTCCTATGGTCACGGAGACAGTTACCTTGGTAACCATGCTGACAAACCATATCAAGGTATAGGGAGTCAAAGTTGGAAATTGAAAAAAAGAAAAAATATCCCCTACTTCATACTCGAAAGCCGTTTTGGATTGAAGTGAGACGATTTCAATCCCCTATGAATGAAAGAAACTTACCTATTGAGAGTGAAAGTAGTCTCATAACCCAAGTAACTAGTCTGACGTATAGATCGTCGACAAGTCGTCTTATTTTAGTCCAATTTGTTGACTATAAAACGACGTCTTAAAGTCGTCATGGATATGGCGTTCAAACGTCGTCAGTAACAAGACGTCCTACGGACGTCATTTATGTTTCGCAGGTGTGGTGCTATAGGCGACGCCAGGCGACAACAGTATTTCATCGAGTTTATTTAGTTTTTCGGTCGTATAAAGTCACGCGATAAAGAAATAATTGTAAACTGTGATTTTAGTAGAAAAACTCCACTTCAATTATTTTTTATTGTATTGTTGGTAGGCATTAATTTTATTTTTCTTCCAAATAAATGTCAATTTCAGATTTCAGAGTGTTATAAGTAAATGCAGTAACTAATCAAATAAAAATATTTTTTTAAGAAAATATAATAATTTTTTAACCTACTTTAGAACATATTTCTGGTGAAACTGATTATGTCAAGGCATCTGGCAGAATTATGTCAATAAAAGTCCGGATTTTGTCTTTATATATGGCCATACGACGTCTTTTGGCTCTGTCTTACTTTCATCATTAAAAATACAACTGGCCACCTAAATGACGACTTTTGGACCAAGTGATGTAGTCTAAAAAGTAACGTAGTCTAAAAGACGTCTTAAAGACGAAATATGTTACATGGAATATGGCTTTCTTAAACGTCTCAAAAGCGCATTTTAGAAAGGCCTATACAATGGCATCGGAACTGTTTGTTGGGGGGGGGGGGGGGTCAAAGAAGACGTCAAGAATAACAAAAACTATTGGATTCACTCCAATCGGTCCACTCGTTCTAAAGTTATAGGCCGTGAAAGTTAAAACAAGACAACACAAGACATAATTTATACATGTTTTAATCCTTTTTCTTTTTAACTGTTTTTTGTCTGTTTGCATTTTTCTTGTTGAGTCGTCATTTATTGCTTTCTGCATCTTCTCGCTTTTGCGGGCCTGCACGTAGGTTTTTTAGTGTTCATTTTGTTTGCAATTTCTGGCATTTTTTTCGAGACTAGTTTTTACTTATTAAGACGTGGGTATATCTTCAAATTTATCGACCTTTCTACTTGTTCTTTTCTGATCGATGTTTTTTCAAGTTTGATTCGCAGTTTTTACTTTTAGTATTTATATCTCTGTTCTTTTGTTCCAACTTTGCTCTTTGAAAGTACTTTATCAAAATTATCGTGCTTTTTTTCCTTTTCAATATTATACTTTACTGACTCTCTACAATAGGGTCGTTCCGATTTTTTTTAAAATTTCATAATTGAAAAGTTTTAATAAAACAGACCTAATGAAAAAAAAAATTCAGTTGTTTTATAGTAGCTTAAATTCGTCATTGAAAGCGGTAGCGCGGAGAAAGTGGGCGTGTCTATGCGTGACGTAACACCACGGGACGGTCTATACGCCTGGCCGGTAATGCATGGGCGTACGCGTTGTTTAGTATTCACATCTTAGTTTCAAAGGTATCGTGCCTGCTTAGAAACCTAATTTAACTCCAATTTCGCAATGAGTTCTAAGAGGAAACCAATTTTCAAAACATGTGTAGTACCAAATTGCAAAAACATATCAAATACTGCACCAGATAAGCTTTTTATTTCCTTACCGGCTGATGTAAAATTAAGAAAGCAATGGCAAATCGCTATGCGCCGTGCTACTTTTGTATCGGATAAAGGTACAAGATATTGCTGTCAGGATCATTATGATGTAAGTGAGATATATTATTTTGTGATTGTTGCGATGTATTTACACAAAAGCATTTTATCTTTCTTTAGGCTGAGAAAGATATCGAAAATTACTTGTATCTTAAAATGATGGGCGAAGGAAAAATTAGGGTAAAACCTGGAATTATACCACATATTTTTGATTGTCAGAAAAACCGAACATCTAAGCATAGTTCAACACCTAGGAACCTTTTTGAAAAAATGAAACAAAAGCAAATAATCAGCTATATAGAAGACCATGATGCGACAACTAGTTATGACTGTGAGAGTTTAAATTTTATACAAGAAGAGGAACCCGTTTATGAAAAATACCAAAACAAGGGGATTCAGGTGAATTTAAAATCTGCCACTGTAAGATCAAAAGCTACCCAGTGTTTGCTACTTGAAAATGCGACAGTAGGCAAACCCGCTGCAAAAAGAAAACATTTTACTTTGGGTATGCCATCAGGTTCATCGGATCAACAAATTTCGAAAAAAAGCAAACTGTTCAAAAATCAAGGTGATGAAAAATCTAATCATTCCTCGAGTTTGTCGGTTTCTTGTAGCGGTTCAACATCTAGTTGGACAGTTGATTTGCAGATAGGTAATAAGGAAATTATAAATGTACTTGAGAAAACTATATACGTTATTGAGAAGAAACCTAAGCTCTATCTGGGTATTCCATTCGAATCTTTATTTATTGTTGAAATGTTGGCTGAAAAATGCGCAGTACCAAACCTTCATATTTATGTAGTCTTAAAGAAAATCAAGCTAGATTTACCCTATAGAATTTTAGCTGATGATTTTTCACTTTCAACGACCACAATATGTACCATTATCCAGAAAACAATGCCCAAGATGGCGCGATATTTAAAACCATTTATTCAGTGGAAATCGATGGAAGAAATTAAAAAATACCTTCCCATTTCCTTTCGACACAGATATAAGAATGTAGAATGCATTATAGACTGTTTTGAAATTTCAATACAAAAACCTAGTAATCCTATATTGCAATCACTCACATGGTTCCAAAATAAAGGTTGCAATACTATAAAATATTTGATCAGCTGTACACCGGATGGGGCCATTTCTTTTATATCAAACGGATTTGGAGGGAGAGCCATCGATATAACTGTGGTAAAAGAGTCAAATTTTCTGGAGCTGTTGGAATGTGAAGTGCAAGTAATGGCTGACAGGGCTTTAAAGCTTTAGAGCAGGAATTAGCCGCCAAAAACGCTCAACTGGTAAGAAGCAAAGGTTAAGCTTTCGGTTACAACAGGACAAAAGAATGCTAAGCGAGAAGTAAAGGAAACTAAAAGGATCGCAAGCTTAAGAATACATGTGGAGCGTGTAATATCCAGGATTCGGGAGTATTCGATTCTTTAGCCACATGCTCATATTCATCCAAGTTTAATTAAATATTTGGAATTTATTGTACAAATTGTGAGTAGGGATAGATTGAGAGTTCTGCGTCACTTGCCCGAAAGTGCCCGAACCAATCAGGAACGTCCTACCCCCACCCTGCCACCTCTGCAGGCTTTTAAGCCCCACCCCCCGGCCAATCAGAATCGCTAAATCTCAGTCTGGGGCCTGTATAATCCCTTAAGCCCCACCCTCAACCAATCAGACCAATAGAAAGACGCAAATTTGCCCGAAACCTTAACTCCACCCTTCTTCGAAATGGCTCCACCCTTCTCGGAAATCTGTCCAGGGGCGTACTCAGTCCTTCTGCCTCGGAAACCATGCATCCTTGATAGGCAACACGATACCATAAATATTTTCGGTTGGTACGGTCCTGTTACATGCTTGGAGACCCCACTAAAAATCTATGCAGTCAAACAGAGGCGTACCCAAACCGTCCACCTCTTTAACTCTATATGAAAATACCACGGTAATCTTGAAGCGGTGCTAGACACGTCCCTGTAAGATGGGATCTATTGTTAAGTTTTCTTTTGTTAAACCCATCTGAGATCTGATATATCTGCACCTGGTATTAAGGAATTTCGGCAAGCGGAAATTTTACGGTTAAGGAGTTAGAGAAATAAGAAAAACGGTATTATTTATGAAAATAAATTTTATTAAGCAAATAGATATGTATTACATAGAGTGCAAGTTAATATTAATGCCCCCCAACACCACTATATTTGTTTATATTTAATTCTAGAGACAATACTTTTAATAAAGCCCAACCACTATCCCTTTTTTCGAATTCTTGTGATTTTGTAATTAAAATTTGAGCAAATGTATCAAATATTTCTTCAAGATCTGTACCTCTTGATACATTAACAAATCGTGAATTAAATGATTTTATTTCCTGTTTTCCTGCTGAAGGTAATAAGTATTCGGCAAATAGCTCCACATTTACTTTAAGTATTTTGTGGGTCACCAGATTTTGAGTTATTAATTTAAAAATTTTTAGTTTTAAAGACTTTAGATACGCAGCTATGTTTAAAGCATTGGAAGGTTCTGTAAGTCGATATACGATAATTCTATTCTTAAAAGCAGTTCTTATTATTTCCAAACCGGGTTCAATTAGAGTCCTGCCATTATATTTATGTCTATGACTTAGCCAGTGGAGATGAGAACTCACGTTTTCATCACAATCTTCACAATAGAAGGTCATGATTACAACTGAGTAAATAACTAAAAGTGGTTTAATTTTACGCTCCCATCCAATGCACTATATGAAATGCACGCATCATGAATGATCAATGCATATACTTGAATGTTTTGATCAAAATTTTGTGTACACTGAAATTCCAGTTTAATATCCACAGTTCCTGTCTTGAGATTTTCCTGTTGGTGGCTACAGTCAATTACAAACACAGGATTCTCATAATATTCACCAATGTCGAGTAAAGGGTTTGATTCAGGAATACAATAATAAGTTGATTGAAAACTTTCATAAGAATAATATGCCGATCCGAAAAGTTTTTTCTGAAAATTTAGATCCATACGCTCATATGGATAAACTTTTGAGTTTAATGATAGGCGCATATCCCTAATATTCGCGTGGGTGAATACTGTAATATCTTTTTCGCGATTGTTGCTATTTTCAGTTTTCTGAAGTCCGATTATAACAAATCTCGGTTTTTCCAGTTGAGTAGTCGTTTTTACAGCCCACACATCAGTGGCAGTTCGACGTAAAGCTGGCAGGTGGAACAAATCCCATTTCCTATATGCAATTTTTATACGAGAATCATCCCCACCCTTTCTAATATGTGAGAGCAATTTTAATTTTTCACGATTATCAGGGATTATATGATGAACTTTCCACTCAATTTTTTCAATTTTTATATCCGCGTCTACTTCTCCCATATAACAATTTTCAAAAGTGCGAGCAATTGTCATAATTAGCTCTGTTTTTACGTTTAATAATCCTTTTTCATAGTCTTCAGCAAAACCGAGTAAGTATTTTAAAGGCAACCTGCCTGAGAATATATGACTGGTTTTATCCAAGACACTCTGCTTTAGTTCATTGAGTCCCCATCCTATATTAGTCATGCGTTGAGCTTGATGTTTACCAAATGAGACCATCGTTTTCAAGGTGGTTGTAATACCAGGATCACGAACAACAGCAATTTGCTCACCCCCAAGTTCAAGACGAATTTCACTAAAGAGAAACGCAAATGCGTTATTCGACAAATGACATTGTTTGGTAACATCATTAGGCGTAAATTTGCCTTCAAAGTATAAATAACTGCCGGCTAGATCCAATAAATGATCTTGAAAATTAATTAAAATCCTAACTTCATCAGAATTCTTGTAACTTGGAGATCCGAATGGTTTATGCGTAACTAGATTTTTACTGGCGATAGAAGAATCAAAAGTTGGTATTGCAAATACAGCTAGTTTTTCACTCATTTTGTTCTACTTTATTTTAAGTCCTATGGAAATCAGGAATTTTGTCTCTTCCTTTGTGAGTAAAGCTGATGCTTTCCGCTCAGGAGTTGTTAAGGAACTGTTTGAGGATAAATGCTGGTGGTGATTTATATATTTATTGTCTGAAAATGTTTTACTATATCTAAACCCCATGTTTCCTATGAAAATTGTTTTAGCTCCAATTTCACAATAATCTTTTCACCTTGAAAATTAACCAAATCTCCGCGATCATCCAATATTCTTAACGTAATGTTGTCAATATACTGACGTCCAGTAGTATAACGTTTCTTGGCTCTCGGGTAAGAAGAAATCCAGGTGGGACATCCAAATCGAACTCGAATAACGTATGACATTCCTCATCGTTAAGATACGCACCGGAAGTAATATTACAATCGACGCGAATCATCCTCACTTTCATTACATCAACCGGTTTATGTGAATAACAGAGGATTTTTGGCTTTAACTTAACCCCCTCAAATCCTAATACACTTCCAAGAGACAGCTTGTCTGTAAAATCGATTTCATATGCTGATTTTATCTCACATTTTAAAGTTGTGTTATTCGCCTCCAACCAAAATAAGTCATCATCATTCTGATTTTTTATTGATTTATCAGCTTCTTTTAACGCTTGCAAAACTGCAGCGCGAATATCAGCCATTTCAGAAGCACCAGGCTTTATAGCCAATCGGGTTTTTTTCCCATCCTTTCCCAGCTGTTTAAAGCCGATAATATTATTAGTATTATCTACATTGAATATAGAATTATACGAATAAAACCCTAATAAACCAAGTCCATATTGTACTGTCTTATCTAACTCCACAGCAGGGAAAAAATTTGCAGATAAGATACTGGAGACACCCGAAAGAGTAAACGTTCGAGCCATAACTAAAGAATTTTACCCTAAAAGATATTATTTTATATAATCACACAACAATTATTTTTTTCTATACATTTCGCAATTTTTACATTATTATCAGTACCCATACTAACTTCTTTTATTGCGCAATAACCACAAAATATTTTTCGAGGAGGAGGTCCGTCAAATGTATCACAAGCATTGTCTCGATTTGAATAATGCTCAGTGCAGAACAAGAATTTTTGAATGTCGGGGTCACTTAACAATTTTTCGGGTAATTTCTGTTGCACATGCGCAATTTCCTCTGCAGATGAAGATATTATAACTTCTTTTGGTAAATTTTCTAGTTCCTCTAATATTAATAAAAATAGTGATTTTTTTTCAATAAGAGCTCTAAGCGCCTCATACATTTTCGTATTTCGCGTCTCCATATCAGAAAAAGAAAACAATTACCGCTCTGAAAGAAACTTTAAACACAAATGCCCGCATATAACTGAATCAAATTTCTGTTCTCGTTTGTAGTTATACAAGATTGAACTTGTTGGGTTTTCTCCTGTGTACAAGTACTCCAAAATTTCTTTAGGTGGGGTTAAATCGCCAAAACTGTCGTAGTATTGGGTAATTCGACCCTCTTTTAAATAAGCCACCCAATGCGTCCCTACCCCTTTGTTGGAATCAAGGTTAACTATAGCTCTCTCATTAAATTTAGGTCCTGATTTTGGTAAATTATCTCGCATAAAAACTCCTCTAAAATATGGAACCTGTAGCTTAAGAGCATAATTCATTAATTCAATATTGGACAATGGTTTATGAGACAGGGACATAATTAGTTTTTTGCTTTGGGGGGTAAATACAATCCAAAACCATTTCGATAAGGTTTTAGGTATAATCCCTGACCCACTTTTTTCCCAAGCGCGATGGCCTCCATCTGCCTGTTATGTCTAGTATTTTCTGCTAAACTTTTTCGTGCATTACCCACAGCGTTTGCGGCTTTAACGACACCGGAAATGCCACCGGCAACAGATCCAAGTGCAGCTAGACCTGAAATTAAGGGGATAATGGGGAGAAATCCACCTTTTGTCGTTTTTGGAATTGGTATAACGCGTGGTAGTTTAAATCGCTTTTTACCACCCGCATTTTTTACATATTTTCGACTCGCAGCTAATACTACCTTAGTCATTTTAGATAAATCTCCTTTAGATTTCATTGCAGACTTTAAGGCTATCTTACCGCTTTTTACTAAACCGCTTCCAAACAGTATTTTCTTTTTTAATTTTTGTTTTCTCAGCAAATTACTTTGTCGTTGTTTTTTTACTACTTTTTGTCTCACACCCATACCGAGCTTTCATAGCAGAAGTCGTTAACCACGCAGCCGTTTTTTCACCCAATTTTGAGTCTTTTGCCAAAACTCTATCCCAGGCCTTATTTTCTAAAACTTCGTCTGCTAAATATTTTGACTTTGTGTTTTTATTGTATTTATCATAAACTAAGTAATAAAATAATAGACGTAGTATTTCAATCATAAAACGCTATTGTTTACGAGACCACACCAACTGGTGGGTAAGGGGTGGAGTGCCGTGCTGCGGGGAAGCAAAAATGGCCGTCGATGGTGGAAAGTGAAGTCTGTCAACGCTGCAACCGACACTGCTCCGCGATCCATAGGCGTACCATGTATTTTTAAATATTAGATTTAATTTCAGTTTAATTTAATTAATTATTTTTTATTTTAGGCAGAGATTTTCTATGCATGTGGATTTAAATGTGATCGGAATTTATAAAAGAGTTTTATAGTAAAAATGTTATTTGGGTAGGAATAAAAATTATAAGTTCTTATTTAAATACATAATATATTGTTCAATAAAATAATAAATATATAGGTACCTACATGTAATAATATTTTATTTTTGAAGTGTTAATTGATTATTTATAAAGGAAAGAAAAAAGTGATTAATACATCACGAATTTGTTACTACTTATTTGTGTGTGAAGGCTCATCCACTTTCCTGGGCGATTCGTCCGTTGTTGGAAGGAGAATTTCGCACACATTACAGTAAAATGACTCCGAATAACAATTATCTTAGAAAGGGCTCGGACGAATCGACCTGGCTAAACATAAAACCAGGTCGATTCGTCGGAGCCCTTTCTAAGGTAAATTGCTAATCTCAGTAATTTTACTGTGAGTAGTGCGAAATTCTTTTTCCAACAACGAACAAATCTTCCAGGAAAGTGAATGCGGA
>CATOSE010000266.1:0-26869 GCA_951812265.1 Taphrorychus bicolor | reverse complement strand
AGGCGGAAACCGTATCGAATGTCAGGCGCCCGGCAATCGTGCGTGTCTCCGCATCAATTCCCCTGCGCGCGGCCTCGGTGGCGGCAATCTGGTGTCCGGTTGCACCGAAGTCATAGAGCCGCTGTTCCGCATTGACGAACAGGTCTGCCTCCGTCGTCGTGCCCTCGTCCGCGACCGAACGCCGATTGTCGTTTGCGTCGCCGTCGAAGAATCCCAGACCTGTGGTCAGCCCTCCCGACAACTGGGGTCTCAGGGCCGCGCGGGCTTCCGCCGTCCGGCCCGCGGCCTCCCGCCCACGCCAGTGTCGCTCGTCGAACTCCGGGTTGGCGGTCACGGCACGCATCACCTTCTCACGGAACTGGCGGGTCTGTTCGGCATCCGCTGCCAGCCCGGTGATCAGATCCGCCGCACTATCGATGTCGGGTGCAGTCGCTGGTGTGGAAACAGATGCCGGCTCACCTGCAATTGAACCGCGCGGAAGAAGTCGAGAAAGCGAAACGGCTTCGATGCCGCTACCGGTTCGTAGGGCAGTGGAATCTCTGCCCTGACGCCGGAGACGGAGACCGTCAGCACCGCGAATATCAACACGCCCGGCAGGGAAGGAATCCGCAAGGCCATCACTGCGGAGGGACCGAACATGATGGCCTTGCGGTCGCGACAGACCTGATCGGGGTCCTGATCATTCCGGTGTCGCAAGTACGTCGATCAGGGATTGCAGATCGCCCAGGGCCGTATCCGCGCCCGCCTGATCGAAAATGAAATCTCCGGCGACAAGCTGGTTGCTGCCCAGTGCGGAGATCGTGACCTGACCGGCAACCGTCGCCCCCGCTGCGGTCAGGAAGCCCGAAAGGTCGATCACCGCATCGCCATCCTGGTCCGACGCACTGCCCAGTACATCCGCCAGTGTCAGTTCCGCCCCGGCACCGCTGCGCAGCCCGGAAAGGTCGATCCTGTCGCCGTCGGCCTGACTGAAATCCGCCAGGTCCAGCAAGGCACTGATCGTATCGGTCGCGGTATTGCCCGCAGCGGCAATGGTGAAGATGTCTGCGCCGGAGCCACCAAAGGCGGTCACGGTGGAACCGTCGGTACCGATCACCCGGATGTTGTCATCACCCGAACCACCATTGGCCACGTCTGCCCCGCCATCGGCGACCAGCACATCGTCGCCCCCGCGCCCCAGTAGCGCATCGGCACCCGCCCCGCCACGCAGGCCATCGGCGCCGTCGCCACCCTGCATCGTGTCATCAGCCGCAGAGCCGATCGCCGCCTCCACGGAGACAAGCTGATCGGTTTCACCGGCACTGACCGCGGTGCCTGCTCCGAGATCAACGGTGACCGATCCAGCCTCCGCGGACAGGTCGACCGCATCGGTGCCGTCGCCACCGTCCAGGCTGTCCACACCGCCTGCGCCGGACAGTGTGTCGTCACCGGCACCGCCGGAAAGGGACTGGGCACTGGCATCGCCGGAAAGACGATCGGCCTGTGCCGTACCGACAAAGGCCTCGAAGCCGCTCAGACTGTCGACGTCCTGACCAGACGTCGCAGTGCCTGCGACCAGATCCACCACCACGCCGACCGCCAGGTCCGAGAAATCAGCGGTGTCCGTACCGTCACCCCCAACGAGGCTGTCGTTGCCAAGGCCGCCCAGGATGACGTCATCGTCGGCGTCGCCGGACAGTGTGTCGTCACCTGCATCACCCAGCAGCCGGTCTGCCCCTGCGCCGCCATTGACACTGTCCGCGCCGTCGCCGCCGGAGACCGTGTCTGCGTCGGCACCACCGGAAAGAATGTCATTGCCGACCTGGCCGGACAGGATGTCCGCCCCCGCGCCGCCGAAGAGTGCGTCCACGCCGTCGCCGCCACTCAGGCTGTCGGAGCCTGCACCGCCAATCAACTGGTCGCGCCCGGCATCACCTGCAAGCGTGTCATCGCCCGCGCCGCCTGACAGGGAGTCATTGCCGTCTCCGCCATTCAGGACATCGCCACCGGCTCCACCAAGAACATTCTCGGCCGCCGCAGCACCGCTGAACTGGTCAGCCTGGGCGGAAAGCGTGAACCTCTCGATGCCCGCAATCACCGTATTGTCGGCACCACTGGCCGCAGTACCGGCAGCCGCGTCAATGGTCACGCCGGCGATCGCCGTCGAGAAGTCGAGGAAGTCAGTACCGGCACCGCCATCAATACTGTCATTGCCCGCGCACGGCCGCAGGGTGTCGTTGCCTGCGCCACCAAGCAGCGTGTCATCACCGGCTCCACCATCCAGAAAGTCGCCACCGGCATTGCCGATCAGGCTGTCATTCCCGGCAAGGCCACTCAACCGGTCGCCGACCGCGCCGCCGGTGAGCGTATTGTCGCCCGCGTCGCCGTTCAGATTGCGCGGCTGGTCGCTCGCGAAGTCTACCGCCGACTGGGTGACCGCGGCATCCAGATTGTTCTGGATGTTGGCGACATCATTGGCGAAGTTCGCGTCCGTGGCATCCAGCGCCGCCACCTGGCCCACCGCTTCCTGCAGGTCGTTGACCACCGCAGCCAGAACCGCCTGCCCTTCCGCCGAGTCAGGGGCCTGATCGGCGGCGCGTACCTGCGCGATGCGGGCGTTCACGTCCTGCACCACGTTGGCAGCGGCGGCGATGACCTGCGCATCCAGCGCGCCCGCTTCATCAACCTGGGCCGCCGCATTGGTCAGCACGGTCACGATGTCCGCAGCCCCCGCGTCATCCAGATCTACCTGCTGCCCCAGCGCATCCCGTTGCTGGATCAGCGCAGCCGTAGCCTGGAACGCATTACCACTCGATCCCTCGACACCCGTGACCGTCTCGAATGATGCGGCAACGGCGGCGACCTGCTCCGCCGCCTCGATCACCGCCAGGGCATTCGCCCGGTCGGCACCGACCGAATTGAAGGCATCGAAATTGCGCAGATCGACGTCATTGCCGAGGCCCAGTGCCTGCCGCACCGAAGCCTCTGCCGCGTCAGCGTCATTGCCGTTCAGGGCCGCCACCTGCTCGATCAGCGTCGTCAGCGGCGTGACCACGGTCGACCCGGCCGGGGCCGTCAGCACCAGCCCGGCCTGAACCGCCGCACCTGACACGGCATCAAAGGTATTCTCGTTGGTGACGATGATGATGTCGTTGTTGCCGAAGTTGGCAACCTGACCCGCAGGGATCTGGCCATTGGCGTCCGTCAGGGTGACAAATTCGCCCGCATCGGCGACACCGTCATTGTTCGCGTCGGCAAAGGCGGAAGCGTTGACCAGAGGTCCCTTCTGCACACCGATGGCGCCGCCGCCACCACCGCCGTTGCCGCCACCACCGCCACCACATGCGGCCAGTGCCGCAGCCATCGCCGTCATGGCACCACCCTGCACCATCCAGCGCGGGGATCCCTGAACGGCACGCGCGATGCCGTTTGCGAGACGGCCACGCGTCGCGCCCTCTCCCCATGTCGCCTCAAGCGCATGCGGTGCGATCCCGCCAAATCCAGCGGGCCGGTCAACCGGTTCCGCAAACAGGTCGTCCCGTGCAATCAGAACATCGCCCAGAATCCCGGAGATGCGCGCTTCCGGCACCCCTGACATGTCAATCCGGCCATCGCACGCCATCACACCCAACTCCCCTTCGACCGAACCCTGTTCGCGGCGTACCGCAGTTGCTTTTCCTGTCTCTTCCATGTCTCAGACCACCTGTTCCGCAGCGCCAAGGAACTGATCGAAGTCCGCCAGCCCGCCGGGCAGACCGTCCCCGTCGAACGAGAAGTCCGCTGCATCCAGCGTGCCCCCTGCACCGGTCACGGTGACCTGTCCCGAGACCTGGCCTCCGTCAGCGGTGGTCAGGTTGCTCAGATCAATCACCGCATCCCCTGCGACGTCACTGATCAGAAGGTCGGCGAAGGTCAGTTCCTGCGCCGCGCCGGATCGCAACTGGCTGAGGTCGATCAGATCCGTCCCATCCGCGAAGTCCGTGATGCCGAGATTGACTGAAAGGTCGTTGCCGTCCGCCGCACGCAACTGGAAGACGTCGGCGTCCGCACCGCCGGTGAAACTGACAGCAGCACCATCGGAATGTCCGGCGACCAGCAGGTCGATACCGCCGCCGCCGTCGAGCAGGTCCGCACCTGCCCGATCCGCCAGCAGGTCGTTGCCGAATCCGCCATTCAGGGTGTCGGAGCCGGCGCCGCCATCCACGGCCTCCCCGCGATTGCCGCCATTGAACGTGTCATCCTGATCCGACAGGGTCAGCAGACCGCTGTCGTCAATCTGGAAGCTGCGGTCGTCGAACTGCAACGCACCGACCTGAACACGGTCGTCACCGGCGTCACCGTCACCCGCATTCGTGTCTCGCACGACGAATGCAGGACTGTTCGCATCCAGCGCCTGACCATCCAGACCCAGCAGACGGTTGAACAGCTCGACGTCCCGCGCATTCATGGCGGTGATCTCGAAATCCTCGTGCGACCCGCTGAAGATCGCGGTGGCGCGCTCCTGTCCGATCAGGATGTCGTTCTCTGTACCACCGTCCAGCAGATCATCGCCTGCGCCACCCGCCAGCGTGTCATCACCTGCTTCGCCGGTCAGCGAGTCCCGGCCATTGTCAACGGCCAGCAGATCCTCGCCCGCGGAGCCGTTCGTCGTGATGATCGGCTCATCCACTCCCTGGATGGTGAACGTCACGGTCGCGTCGTCGGTCGCACCCTCAGGGTCGGTCACCGTGTAATCGAAGGCATCGGTGTCGCTCTCGCCCGCGCGCAACAGCTCGAACTGTCCGTTCGGGTCGTAGCTGAAACTGCCATCTGCATTCACCGTCAGCAGGGCACCGGAGGCGAGTGTCACCTGGCTGCCGACATCCGCTGTCTGACCATTGACGGCGGCAACAGTGATGACATCGCCCTCCGCGTCCGCGTCATTGCCAAGCAGACTGCCGGCAAAGGCGTCGTCTTCGGTTGTGGTGAAGGCATCGTCTCCCGCAACAGGCGCGTCGTTCACACCCGTTATGGTGATGGTCAGGGTTGCATCATCCTGACCGCCGAAGCCGTCATCAGCGGTGTAGGTCACCGTCTCGACCTGCGTATCACCGGTTCCCAGCGCCTCCAGCGCGCCATTCGGGTCAAGGTTGAAGTCGCCATTGGCGTTGATGGTCAGCAGGGCACCGGAGTTCAGCACGATCTGTGTCGCGACATTGCCGGCGGCCCCGTTCACCGCCGCGACGGTCAGCGCATCGCCCTCCGGATCGTCATCGTTCGCCAGCACATTGCCGGTGATTGCCGCATCCTCGGTCGTCGTCGCCGCATCATCGGCCGCGACCGGCACCTCGTTCTGGCCATTCACCGTGATCGTTGCATTGGCCGTGTCCGTACCGCCATTTCCGTCGTCGATGGTGTAGGTGAAACTGACGTCGCGCGTTTGCCCCTGCCCCAGATCGTCGAAGGCATTGTTCGGGTCAAAGGTGAAGGTCCCGTCGGCATTGAAGTTCAGCACCGACCCGTCGACATCGACGAATGTCGTCACGCCGCCGGTCAGGTCATTGTTGCCGAAGGCCACCAGCGTCAGCGTGTCACCATCGACATCAATGTCGTTGGCGATCAGATCGCCGGTGAACAGCCCGTTCTGCGGGATGGAGAAGGTGTCATCGACGGCATCAGGAGCATCATTCAGACCATTGATCGTGACCGTCGCTGTCGCGGTATCCGTCAGTCCGCCCGGATCGGTCGCCGTGTAGGTGAAACTGTCGGTTGCCGTCTGGCCGACGCCAACCCCCTCGAACTGGCCATTCGGATCATAGTCGAAGGTGCCATCGGCGTTCAGCGTCAGCAGCGCCCCCGAAGCCAGGGCGACCTGGCTGCCGACATTGGCAGCCACACCATCGACCGCGGAAACGGCGAGCACATCGGCATCAACATCCACGTCGTTCGTGATGACGTTGCCACTGATCTGAGTAGCCTCATCCGTGGTGAACTGATCATCCGTCGCGACCGGCGCATCGTTTTCCCCGGTGACCGTGACATCGACCGAGGCCGTATCGGTTCCGCCATTGCCGTCGCTGATGCTGTAGGTGAAGCTGTCGTTGCCCGTGGCACCCGCCGCCAGCGCGTCGAACAGGGCCGATGTGGCCGCGTCGTAGCTGAATGTGCCATCCGCGTTAAGCGTCAGCGTCGCGCCGGAGGGAAGGACAACGGAAGCGCCGACAGACGCCGCAACCCCGTTGACTGCCGTGACCGTCAGCGCATCCCCGTCATCGACGTCCACGTCGTTGGTCAGGACTGCGCCTGTGACGGTTCCGCTTTCGGTCACGGTCACCGCGTCATCGACTGCGTCGGGCTCGTCGTTGACACCTGTGATGGTGACCGTGGCGGTTGCGCTGTCGGACCCACCGTTGCCGTCGCTGATCGTGTAGGTGAAGCTGTCGGTCGCCGTGGCGCCCGCGGCCAGGCTTTCGAACTGGCCATTCGGGTCGAAGACAAAGGTGCCGTCGGCGTTGACGGTCAGCGCAGCGCCGGACCCGAGAGTCAGCGCCGAACCGACATCACCCGCCTGCCCGTTGACCGCGGAGACCACGAGGGGATCGCCATCGACATCCACGTCGTTGCCTATCAGGCTGCCTGTGGTGCCGGAATCCTCATCGGTCGCAATGACATCGTCGATTGCATCCGGCGCATCGTTGACGCCATTGACCGTCACGCTGACCGTTCCGGTGTCATTCCCGCCGTTGCCGTCCTGCACCGTGTAGCTGAAGCTGTCGGCGGCACTGGCACCGATGGCCAGCGCCTCGAACTGGCCATTCGGATCATAGTCGAAGGTGCCGTCCGCGTTCAGCGTAATCAAGGCGCCGGAGGCAAGGGTCACCTGACTGCCGACACTGCCCGCCTCTCCATTCACGGCGCCGACCGTCAGAACATCGCCCTGATCGACGTCCGCATCATTGCCCAGAACGGAACCGGCAACAGCGGCATCCTCCGTCGTCGTGACTGCATCATCACCAGCAACCGGTGCATCGTTCACACCGGCAATGTCGATGGTGACAGTCGAGCCGTCGGCACCACCGTTCCCGTCCGAGATCGTGTAGAAGAACTGCTCCTGCGCACTTGCCCCCGCACCCAGCGTCTCGAACTGGCCATTGGGGTCGAACACGAGGGAACCGTCTGCATTGACGGTCAGCAGGGCACCGGAGGTCAGGGTCACCTGCTGCCCGACGTTTCCGGCCACACCATCGACCGCAGTGACAGTGAGCACATCACCCTGATCCAGCTCCTGATCATTGGCGATGATGTTGGCGGTCGCGACGGCGTCCTCCGTCGCTGCAATCGTGTCCGGGTCCGCGACCGGCGCATCGTTGACACCATTGATCGTGATGGTGACGGTCGCGTCGTTCGTCGATCCGGAGGTGTCCGTGGCCGTATAGGCAAAACTGTCGGTATCGCTCGCCCCGACGGCCAGACCATCGAAACGCCCCGTCGGATCATAGTTGAAGGTGCCGTCACTGTTGACTGTCAGGCGCGCGCCTGAAGCCAGAACAACCTCACTGCCCACGTCACCGGCCACGCCATTGACGGCGGCGACGGTCAGTGCCCCCTGCCCGCCGACATCATTGGCCAGTACATCGCCTGCAACGGCATTGTCCTCGTCCGTCGTGACGGCGTCATCCAGCGCCGACAGTCCAGGGTTGATGGCCAGCGAAGTCGGAATAAATCCAGGTTGCCCGAACCCCCCGAGGTCAATCGGCAGCGACTGGGCAGAGAAATTCACCAGCTCTCCGTCAAATGCCGCCCCGACATCGAACGTGAATGTCACCAGATCCTGAGGAAGATTCCCCGCACCAGGAAAATTGTTGCCAAAGCTTGCCCAACTGAACTGGATGAACTTGTCCGTGTTCGCGTCATTGTCCGCGTCCAGGTCATCATCAACAACAACCTGCCCAAAGGTCTGCAGGTCCTGCTGGAACACGTTGGAGAAGTCGATCCCCTCGAGTTCTGCCGAATTGAAATGTATGCGCAACCCAAGGCCCGTCGTGGTCACGTCCCCGACATCATTGTCGTAGATGACCGTGAAGCTGATCTGATCCCCGGCGACGACATCGTTCAGAACGCCCGGGTTGGTGGTGATTAGGATGTTCATGACCTGGCCCCTCGTGCCCCTGCTGCTTCATGTGCGGACGGTTGGTCCGGCCTGCGCTTCGATGATTGCTTCATGGTTTCCCGCCTCACTGGACACTCGCCGCGGTAACCGCATCGCCAACATCCGCGAGTGCGACATTGATATCGACGGCATCGAGGAAGCTGGTGATGTCCTCTGGTGTGGTGCGCAGCCCGTCCGGGTTGGCGAAACTGGCAAGCTGGGAGGCCGGGGCACCGAACAGCCGGCCCAGGATGATCAGACCGTCCGACAGGGCGTTCTGCACCCCGTCGCCGTCCACATCGAAGAACCCCGCCTCCGCATCCTGCAGCCGGAGTTCCAGCTCCGCCGGGTCCGCACCCGGCGACCCGCCCGCCGCAAATCCCGAAAGCTGCTGCACCGGCGCGCCGAACATCCGGCCCAGCGCGATAAGGCCATCCGAAAGCGCATTCAGATTGCCGTCCCCATCAAGGTCCAGCGTCGCCTCGGCCACGTCCGTCACATCGATCGTCAGCACATCCTCGAACGTCAGTCCGCCCCCATCCCGTGCCTCGACACGGATCTGATGGCTCTGTGCCGTCTCGAAATCCAGCGCATCGTCGCCCGCAACAACGATCCGGTCGCCGTCCAGCGCAAAGCGACCCCCGGCATCGTCCAGCAGCGCGAAGATCAGCGCGTCGCCATCCGGATCCTCGCCACTCAACTGGCCCACCACCGTGGCCGCCGCCGCATCCTCGGCCACCGCAGCATTGTCCAGCTCGACAGATGTCGGGGCCTCGTTCACGTCGGCCACGCCAACCGTCAGCGTCCGCTCCACCACCGCGCCGGTGATGCTGCTGATCTGCACCGTCAGGTCGTGGCTCTCCGCCGCCTCGAAATCCAGGCCGGAGCCATCCGCCACCCGAAGCTCGAACCCGTTCAGCGCAAAACGGCCGCCCGCGTCATCCAGCAGGCTGAAGACACCCGGATCATCCGGATCCAGCGTGAGACCGTCCGACAGGTCCGCAACCAGGCTGCCGTCACCGGTGTTCTCCGCCACCACCACATCATCGGGCAGTGGCCAGCGATCCCCCACCACCGCAAAGGACTCGCCCACGAAGGTGCGCCCCCCCGCCGTGCTGGAGGCACTGAAGTTCACCGTGGCATCCGCACCGTTCACCGAGGTGAACAGGACATCGTACAGCAGTTGCGTATCCACACCGGGGAAGTTCTGGCCGAAGTCGGCCCAGCTGGTGGCGATGAAGCTGTCCGTCGTCGCATCATTGTCGAAGTCGGCGGTGTCCAGCTCGACCACCTGGCCGAACGGCTGCAACGCCGTCTGCAGCAGGTTCTCGAAGCCGACAAAGCTCAGTGCCGTACTGTCGAAATGCACCCGAAGGCCCAGACCCGAAAGCGACGCATCAACCGGATCCGCCGTCGTGTATTCCGCCGATACGACAACCCCATCACCAGAAGCCGCAATCGCTCCGCCAACCACAGGAGTCACGATCTGCTTCGGCTGCCCAGGATCATTGGCAAAGACGAACCCGCCTGCCTGCAGATCGCCTGCTTCCAGACCTTCCAGCGTCACGGTCTGATCCGCAGCCAGCTGCGCCACGAAATCGTCACCCGACTGACTGCCAACGGCCAGGAAATCCCCGAGAGAGGTCAGTCCGAAAGCTGAAACGTCGATCTGATCGAGCGTCGTGTCGAAATCGGAAATCCGGTCATCGCCCGCGGCCGCCCTGATGAGGAAGGTATCCAGTCCTGCACCGCCGGTGAGACTGTCATCTCCATCCCCGCCCAGAAGCGTGTCTGCCCCGCCTCCGCCCGAAAGCGTATCGTCGCCGAAGAAACCCAGCAGCTGGTTGCCGTTCGCATCACCGCTCAGGACATCATCGAACCCTGATCCGATCGCATTCTCGATGGAGACGAGTGTGTCCGTGCCACCCGAGCCGTCAGTTGCCGTTCCGGCAAGCAGGTCAACCGTGACGCCGGACTCCCGGATCGCGAACAGGACGGTATCCGTTCCGCCGCCGCCATCGACAATGTCATCCCCACCCTGCGGCTCGAAGAAGTTGTCCGCATTGTCACCAACCAGCGTATCCCCGAACTCGGTTCCGCGAACGCCCTCAATGCCGACGAAAGCATCGGTATCCCCGAAGCCATCCACGACTGCACCGGCACCCAGAGCAATGTCGATACCGACACCATTGTTGCTGCCGGTGAAGTTCAGCCGGTCAATGCCAAGGTCGCCATCAATCGTGTCGGAACCGGCACCGCCGATGAAGCTCTCGAAACGACCGTCCAGCAGGTCCTGCAGATCGAAATCGGCACCTGTATCGGAACCCGTCAGCACATCATCCAGAGCAGTCCCACGCAGCTCGAACACACCGCTGAAAATGTCCGTCCCGATGCTGGTGCCGCCCTGCGCGACGCCCGTGGCGATGTTCGCCGTCACCGCATCCGTGGCGTCGGCGAAACTCAGCCGGGTCAGACCGTTGCCGGCAATGACGTCGTCGCCCAGTCGCCCGTCCAGGATATTGAACTGCCGCCCCGCGCCGAAGAGGAACGTCTGTTCATTGTCGAATGTGTCGCTTGCGGTCAGCGTGTCATCGAAGTTGGAGCCGAATATCCCTTCGATACCAAGGAGCAGGTCCGTGCCGACACCGGCACCCGAAACACTGGAATCCGCCCCCAGGAACCCGACAACGCTGCCACTGGCGTCAGCATACGCGGCGATGTCGAATCCCGCACCGCCATCAAGCCGGTCATCGCCGTCGCCACCGAGCAACGTGTCGGCACCATCCTGTCCGAACAGCGTGTCATCACCGCCGCGACCCTCGAACCGTTCATCGCCATCTGCACCGGACAGGTTGTCGTTGCCTGTCAGCGATCCGCGAACCTTCTCGATGTCCGAGAGCGTGTGCTGGAAGGTTTCGCCAAACCGCGTGCCTGTGGCAAAGCCTGTCGCAAGGTCGACATTGACGAATTCGACCCCGCTCCGGTCATAGCGAACCAGGTCACGCCCCTCACCACCCTGGATCGTGTCGTTGCCACCGCGCGGAATGAAACGGTCATCACCGACGCCCCCCAGGAAGAAGTCGGCGAAATTCGAACCGCGGATCTCATCCAGTCCGGTGAACACATCCACGCCACCGAACCCATCCAGGATCTGGCCCGTATTGGCATTGAAGCTGATACCACTCGGCGCATCGAAATAGGAGATGCGGACAAACGCCACACCACCATCAATGGTGTCGTTCCCGGCACCGGGGGCAAAGTCGACAAAGCGGTTCTCGTCAGGCAGATCGACAGCGAATGTATCGCTCTGCGTAGTGCCCAGGAATTGAAGCCCGGCAATGCTACCCGTTACGAGATCCACGCCCAGGAACTGATCGACGAGACCATCATGGGCCACATTCCCGGTCGAAACGTCGATATCGACCTGTATCGCACCCGTGCGATCGCTGTAGTCCACCACGTGAAAATCGTTCCCGCTGCCCACGAAATCGATGATGTTGGTGCCGCCTCGCGGGACGATAAGATCAAAGTTGCCGTTGCTGCCCGGAACGAACGTCTCGCTGTCATTGCCACCGAACAGGAAATCGGATCCGGCACCGCCAAACAGTTCGTTGGCACCATCATTGCCATGCAGGGTATCGTTGCCGTCGCCGCCAATCAGGGTGTCATCATCGGCGCCGCCCTGAAGATTGTCGTCCCCTTCGCGCCCTTCGAACCGGACACTGCCAGCCTGATTGGGATCGACGACAATCACATCATCACCCAGTCCGCCTATGACGGTCTCGATCAGATCGATCTCGCCAGCCAGCACCGCCGGCACGATGCTGAATGCTGGCGCCAACTCTTCGATCGCGAGGATCTGGTCACTGGCAAAAATGGGTGTCAGTACCGGCTCCGGGCCAAATCCGAAGTCAATGAAACCGCCGCGTTCATCAACGGTCAGAATGAACTCCCCGGTGATGACATCAGCGAGCTGAACGATCTGCAGCCCCTTCGACGGGTCGTCACTCAATCCCGAGAGATCCAGTACATCGTCGTCTCCTGCCAGCAGTTGCCGTGGCGTACCCGCCACGACGTCCGCAAGCGACAGCCCCTGGCCCGCCGCATCGTCCAGCGCAATATCCAGCACCGTGTTGCCACCATCGACCAGACGCAGCCGGTCAATGACCGCATCCGGATTGGAGAGACTGGCGATCTCCCCGCTGAGGATCGCGGAGGCGTCTCGGATATCCGTTCCCAGGTCCCCATCGACGATCAACTGCTGATCGCCAAACACCACACTCCATTGCGTATCCGCGAAGGCGAATTCCGCAAGGTCCTGGCCTGCGCGGCTGAATGTTGCGGACGTGACGGTTCCGGTGTCGTTCAGCGGATCATTGTCGAACAGCGTTGCAGTAACAAAACTGCCGTTCACCGTCAGGAAGGCATCGGTCCCGCTGTCGGAATCGACGCGAAAGACCAGTTGCTGACTTGAGGCACTCTCCAGCAGCAGAACACTTGCATCAAATGCGGCGAGCAACTGATCCGAGAATGCCTGCAACAGGGCGACGGACTCCGGGAAGCCATCGCCCACTCTGAACTCGGTCATCTGCTTCACCCCAAAAACACACGCGACAAGGTTGTATTAACGATAACTTTCGATGTCACAGAACGTCAACCAGGAATCGTATTTTCCGTCTTACGAATCTAATTTCCCGTAAATATTGTTTTTAAAATGCAATTGTTTACTTTATCGCACATGTCACGAAGAGATACCCGCAAATATATACACTCGATAAGTGCATTTCTTTCCGTCTGGGCGATTCTCGGTTCAGTCGCTGCCGCCGAACCGACTGCGGATATCCCATACGCCTTCCGGATCTGCGCGACGGTTCCCGTGCCGAGCGAGCGGCTGGCCTGTTTCGATGCCGCGATGTCTGGCGTAGCCAGGCGGACGACACGGTCTTCTGCATTGTCGGCTCCGATCATCGATCACAATACGACGGCTGGAACACGGCCGGCCATTCCGCCCGCTCAATCGACGATGGCCGCCCCGGCAAGACTGCCGCCCCCGATGGCCGCGAAGAGAGGCGCCGTCACCACACCTGTCGACCACAGGCCACCGCGATTTCTGGTGGAGGTGTCCGGCGGGCTTTCCCTGGCCTCGATCGACGAAGCTTTCACAGCCGATATCCTGGATGCCACGACAAACATCCGGCTGAACTCCATCTTCGGCGGCCGGGGTGGATCCATTGGTGCATCCCTGCTGTTCCCGGCACTGCTGCCCTGGGGTCTGGGTCTCGGGATCGACTACCGGTTCCAGCGTATCGACGGCGATGCGGTCGCGGAGCTGCCCGACGGAATCCAGATACTCAACGATCCGATCCGTGCCGATATCGACTTCGCGGCGCGCAGCCACGCCCTGTCCATTGCCGTATCCGCCAACAGCGGCTGGAAATCCCGCCATCAGGTCCATGCCGCTCTCGGTATCGGCGCAAACTGGAACATCCTTGATGTGACGACCCGGCTGACTTCGCCGGCCATTGGTGAGGACGCGATCAGTCGAGACCGGATCACCGATATCGCGCCGAGCTGGCACCTCTCCGGCGGGTATCGCTACCTGCTTTCCGACCAGGTACACCTGTCCCTCAGCACGCGGATATCCGGCATTCCAGGCGACGTCTACGGGGCTGACGGGCGATCCGCGCTTCTCGTTTCCGTCCTGGCCGGAGGAGGGCTGAGATTCTGACGATGCGCGAATGCGCAGGATGAATGGTGCAGTCGGCATGGTCTGACCGTCATGCCGCGACATTGATATCGACGGCATCGAGGAAGCTGGTGATGTCCTCTGGTGTGGTGCGCAGCCCGTCCGGGTTGGCGAAACTGGCAAGCTGGGAGGCCGGGGCACCGAACAGCCGGCCCAGGATGATCAGACCGTCCGACAGGGCGTTCTGCACCCCGTCGCCGTCCACATCGAAGAACCCCGCCTCCGCATCCTGCAGCCGGAGTTCCAGCTCCGCCGGGTCCGCACCCGGCGACCCGCCCGCCGCAAATCCCGAAAGCTGCTGCACCGGCGCGCCGAACATCCGGCCCAGCGCGATAAGGCCATCCGAAAGCGCATTCAGATTGCCGTCCCCATCAAGGTCCAGCGTCGCCTCGGCCACGTCCGTCACATCGATCGTCAGCACATCCTCGAACGTCAGTCCGCCCCCATCCCGTGCCTCGACACGGATCTGATGGCTCTGTGCCGTCTCGAAATCCAGCGCATCGTCGCCCGCAACAACGATCCGGTCGCCGTCCAGCGCAAAGCGACCCCCGGCATCGTCCAGCAGCGCGAAGATCAGCGCGTCGCCATCCGGATCCTCGCCACTCAACTGGCCCACCACCGTGGCCGCCGCCGCATCCTCGGCCACCGCAGCATTGTCCAGCTCGACAGATGTCGGGGCCTCGTTCACGTCGGCCACGCCAACCGTCAGCGTCCGCTCCACCACCGCGCCGGTGATGCTGCTGATCTGCACCGTCAGGTCGTGGCTCTCCGCCGCCTCGAAATCCAGGCCGGAGCCATCCGCCACCCGAAGCTCGAACCCGTTCAGCGCAAAACGGCCGCCCGCGTCATCCAGCAGGCTGAAGACACCCGGATCATCCGGATCCAGCGTGAGACCGTCCGACAGGTCCGCAACCAGGCTGCCGTCACCGGTGTTCTCCGCCACCACCACATCATCGGGCAGTGGCCAGCGATCCCCCACCACCGCAAAGGACTCGCCCACGAAGGTGCGCCCCCCCGCCGTGCTGGAGGCACTGAAGTTCACCGTGGCATCCGCACCGTTCACCGAGGTGAACAGGACGTCGTAAAGCAGTTGCGTATCCACACCGGGGAAGTTCTGGCCGAAGTCGGCCCAGTTGGTGGCAATGAAGCTGTCCGTCGTCGCATCATTGTCGAAGTCGGCGGTGTCCAGCTCGACCACCTGGCCGAACGGCTGCAACGCGGTCTGCAGCAGGTTCTCGAAGCCGACAAAGCTCAGTGCCGTACTGTCGAAATGCACCCGAAGGCCCAGACCCGAAAGCGACGCATCAACCGGATCCGCCGTCGTGTATTCCGCCGATACGACAACCCCATCACCAGAAGCCGCAATCGCTCCGCCAATCACGGGCGTGACAATCTGAAACGCGGCGTCCTCGACACCGACAGTAACCGTCCGCTCTACAGACGCGCCGGTGTTGCTGTCGATGCGGATGCTGATGTCGTGCGCCGTGGCCGTCTCGAAATCGATCAGGTCGCCGTCGGCCACTTCCAGCACGAAGCCATTCAGTCGAAACCGCCCGCCCACATCATCCAGCAATGTGAAGACACCCGGATCATCCGGATCAATGACGGCCGGGCTGAGGTCTGCGACCACGACCCCGGAAAGTGCCCCTTCCGTGACCAGCAGATTGTCGGGCAAGGGCCAGCGATCAGCCACGACTTCGAATGATGTCGCATCAAACCCGAATCCGTTCGGTACGCTGGATGCGGAATAATTGATCGAGGTGTCCGAGGCGTTGCCAGTCACGGTGAACGTGGAATCCAGCAGCACCTGAGGCAGATTGCCAGGTCCCGGCCAGTTGCCACCGAAATCCGCCCAGTTGAAGGCGACGAAGGTATCCGTCGATGCGTCGTTGTCGAAATCCTGCGTATCCGCCTCGATGACCTGCCCGAAGGGCTGCAGCGATCGCGCGAAGACGTTCGAAGCCAGGTCATAGGTCAGGACGGAACTGTCGAAATGAATCCGCAGACCGATACCCGTGGTCGCTTCATCGCCCAACCCGTTGGTATAGACCGTTGAAAAACTGAAACTTTCCCCGGTGTCCGCAATGACGCCTGGAATGGAAGGCGTGATGATGACGTCGGTGCTGTCAGGCACGGGTGCATCTCCCTGTATCAGGAACGTTCCACCATCCGTGGTGGCAATGAGGTCGGCACGGCCATCGCCGTCAATGTCAGTGGTCGCGATCCGTCTGATGTTCGCACCGAGATTGATCGGCCCGGTGAAGTCCGAGAGGTCGGCGCCGGAAAGGATCCGGACGGCAGAGCCGTTGGCGGTGACGATCTCGGCCAGCCCATCGCCATCGACGTCCGCTGCGGCAGCAACCGAGAAGGTGATACCGGTTCGGCTTGCGAGCAGGTTGAGGTCGTGATCGAACAGTCGCAGGTCCTGACTGCTGCCATGGCTGACGACCACTTCGAGGTCGCCGTCACCATCCATGTCATGCGCAAGCAGGGTCGCCGGAGCGTCGGAGATCGTGGTGGCCCGATGCTCGACGGTCCCGTCCGCACTGAGCACCTGCACCTCGGTCAGACCCCGATGCTGTGCCGTATGGCCACTGGACAGCAGGATCTCGTTCACGCCGTCACCGTCCAGATCGACGATGACCTGTTCGACGGAGCCCGATGTGGTGCCGCCGCCGGTGAGAACAACATCCTGAACAAGGGATTCAGAACCGTCCTCGCCGACAATGATCGCGCTGGAACGGACGTCGCGCGTGAGTGTCCCGGCGCCGTCAGTGCCACGACCGGTAGCACCGTTCGAGGGCGTGAAGATGTTCAGCGCAAAGTCCAGTGCGCCATTGTTGCCAAGACTGCCAACGCTGACGCTGGTCACCTCCGGTCCGGTGTCGAAGAGGAACTGCTCCGTGCCGTCATTGAGGTCGTAGACAGCCACCCCACGCGGATCCAGGTCAAAGCCGGACCGGAAGGCCACGGCCAGATCACCGTCGCCGAGATAGGCGACCGGATACATCTGCAGGTTGCTCGCATCGCTGCCGCCGCCCGGCCCGGCAATCGTTTGCAGCAGCGTTCCATCCCCGTCGACCACATTGATCTGAAGGTTCGTGGTGCCTCGGGACCCGGCTATGATCTCCAGGTCACGATCACCGTCGACATCCTCCAGGATCACGTCACGTGGCGTCGCCCCGACCGTGGCTGTCGCGACCGTCTGACCCGTCGCTCCGACGATCCGGATGCCCGACGGACCCGCGATGATGATCTCCGCATTGCCGTCCCCGGTGACGTCGCCAACCGCGAGATGGAACCCCTGCTCAGTCGACAGGGTGGTGATGTCGGGTGCCGACCAGTCCTGCGCGGCATACTGAGTGGTGTCGCCGAGCGCCTTGTCCACCGTACGCCCCGAATAGCGCCAGTCGCCGTCGGCAACTTCCAGATCACGGTCGGCATCGAAGGGCCGGTCAGGTGCGTCGGCGAAGATGAAATCACCGGCCTGCGGGCCTGATCCGACGAAGGCGTCGATTATCAGGGTCTGGGTCGGGCTCAGCGTGACTTCCAGGCTGCCGATCGGTTCACCGATGGCGGACAGGACCCCCAGGTCCTGGCTGACGGCGAGCAGGCCGTCAAAGTCGAAGATGTCAAAGGCGCTGAGGTCGATCAGATCGCTTCCCGACTCCAGCCCGCCGATGATCGTGGTTCCATCGGCCACGCCGATCCGGAACAGGTCACTCCCCGCGCCGCCGACCAGCAGATCCCCGCCATCCCCACCGGAGAGGGTGTCGTCACCGTCTCCGCCGAGCAGCGTGTCGTCACCCGCCTCGCCCAGCAGGCTGTCGTCACCATCATCACCGATCAGCAGATCGTCCCCGGCACGTCCGGAGACAGTGTCGGCACCGCCAAGACCGCCGACAAGGTCGTTCGCCGCAGACCCGATCAGCCCGTCAGCGCCACCGGATCCCCGGGTCAGGTCGAAGGTGACATCGGTGAATTCCAGGATCTCGAACGCGGCATCAAGTGCATCCTGCTCACCGCCACCGAAAGGTGAAACGCGCAAGCCGCTGCCATTGCTGATGAATTCGACACCAAACGGGTCGAGCGCAAAGTCGAAGACAGCCCGGTCTGTACCGGAGCCACCGGCCAGAGTGTCATCGCCGAAACCGCCGGCCAGCGTGTCGTCACCATCGCCGCCGCTCAACAACTCGCCGTCCGTTGAACCGCGCAGCAGGTCGCCAAAGCCGGAGCCGAAGACCTGCTCGATACTGACCAGCGTGTCAGTGCCCTGCCCGCTGGCGGTCCCCTGCGCCAGATCGACCTGAACCGCACCGGTGGAAAGGCTGTGATTCAGGATGTCCGTCCCGGAACCACCGTCAATCAGGTCATTGCCCGGACTGCCTGCGAACTCATCATCGCCGCTGCCGCCGAACTGCTGGTCATTGCCGTTGCCGCCGAACAGGAAGTCGCGCCCGTCACCGCCGATCAGCGTGTCATTGCCGTCGTTGCCAGTCAGGATGTCCTGCGCTGCAGCACCTTCCAGCCGGTTCGCCGCCGCATTGCCCGACAAGGTGTCACTACCCACCGCTCCGACGACATTCTCGATACTGATCAGCGTGTCATTGCCCTGGCCCGTGGCAGTCCCGGCGGCGAGGTCGACATCCACACCGATGAAACTGCTGCTGAAATCGGCCGTGTCCGTGTCGAGGCCCCCGTCAAGCGTGTCGTCTCCACCCTTGCCGGAGAGCGTGTCATCGCCCTGATCTCCCTGCAGCAGATTGTCGGTCGCATCGCCGACAAGCAGGTCGCCCAGGACACTGCCCGCGACCGCTTCGATACCGGAGAGCGTGTCGGTACCGTCGCCGGTCGCCTGCCCGGTCCCGAGATCAGCAGTCACCGCACCGGGGCTGAACCGATAGTCGGCCAGATCGAAACCGGTTCCGCCGATCAGGCTGTCATTCCCGGCCCCGCCATCCAGCGTGTCATCGCCGTCGCCACCATCAAGCGTGTCGTCGCCAGGGGTGCTTCCGTTGCCGCCCGGCACCACGATCTCGTCCTCACCGACAAGAAGATCATTGCCAGTACCGCCAAGGACCAGATCGTCACCGTTGCCCCCTTCGACGAAGTCGTCGCCCGCTTCTCCGAGGAGCGTATCGGCTCCGCCAAGACCGAAGATGTCGTCCGTACCTGCACCACCCGAGATACGGTTCGCCTGCAGATCGCCAAACACAAGATCGTCGAAGGCACTTCCGATCAGGTTCTCGATGCCCGCCAGGCTATCCTGCCCCTCACCCGTCACGTCCGGGTCGCGGGTGAAGCTGCTGCCGGGATCCAGCGTTATCGTGAGCGCCTGCGCAGCATTGCTGTAGTCAGCCGTATCAACGCCGGCACCGCCATCCAGGTTGTCATCACCCAGACCACCGCTCAGCGTGTCGTTGCCGTCATTGCCCTGCAGGCTGTCGTCCCCTGCACCACCGAACACAACGTCGGCATCGTCGTTGCCCTGGATCAGGTCATTGCCGCCGTTGCCGCTGAGCGTGTCATTGCCCGCGCCGCCGCTGATCACGTCGTTGCCGGCCCCGGCGCCACCATCGACCTCTATCGTCTGTGCCGTACTGACAGAGGTACCATCCGTGGCAATCAGTGTTGCCTCGACGACGTCATCGGCGCCGACATCAAGGCCGCTCACCTGCGCCGAGAACCGCAGACCGAATGGCGTGGAGACAAGCGCCGCCGCAGGGATGGTCGTCTGCAGGATGCCATTGACGCGGATCTCGACCCGGTCGATCTCCCCCGCATCGACGTCCGCACCCTGAAGGTTGGCGTCAAGTGTCAGCGGGTCCGCCGCCAGTTCCACCGAACCATTGTCCTGGCCGTCGTCCAGCAGGTCGAGGTCCAGCAGATTGTTGCCTGACCCCAGGCTGATTGCCCGGATCGTTGCATCAATCCCCGCCGGATCCCGCAGGATCTCGGACTCGTCAAGGAAGGATCCGCCGTTGGGCAGGCCGTCGCTGAGAAAGAAGACATGGTTCGCGCCGTTGCCAACGGTGCCGAAGAAATCAATGGTCTCCGCCAGAGCCGCATCGAAGTGGGTCGCGCCGGAACTCTGGATACCGGCAAGCACGGTGCTGACATCGGTAATGCCGTCGCCATTGCTGTCGGCATCGGCACGACCGGTGCTGATGATCTCCGCCGTGTCGTCGAACTGGATCACCGAGACGTTGGCACCGCCCAGTCCGGCATCGATCAGGGAACCGTTCAGGGAACCGACGGCAACGATCACCGCATCCAGGATCGTGTTGGCGAACCCGTCACCATTGACGTCACCCACGGCTGCGCCCTGGAACGGATCGATCATGCTGCCCGAATGATCGAGCACGAACGCGATGTTGAGGTCGTCGTTCACGACCTGATCGCGCGAGACGAAGCCCGTCAGTGTCTCGGTGGCTTCATCGGAGCGGTCGGCAACGGTCATGCTGATGGTCAGCGGCTCGTTCGTCGTGATCGTGGTGACCGTGTCCGAAGAGGTGACCGCGAGATTGCCGTCACCATCGATGCGGTCCGCGCCTTCACTGCCCAGCAACAGGTCGCCACCACTGCCGCCGAACAGCTCGTCGTTGCCTTCGCCACCGTCAGCGATGTCGCCGCCTGCGCCGCCGACCAGTTGGTCGTCCCCGCCGTTGCCGGCCAGGGTGTCGGCCCCGTCGTCGCCGAACAGGGTATCATCGCCGGTACCATCACCGACCAGCAGGCCAACGGTCTGGCTGGTGCTCGCGGTCGATCCGTCAACCGCGATCACGCGCGCCGAGACCTCGTCGGATGCACTGGCTTCCAGTCCCGGCAGGTCGGTCGCGAAACGCAGCCCCAGCGCCGTCGCTGTCAGATCCGCACCGTCGATGGTTTCCACAACCACCCCGTTGACCAGCAGTTCGACGCGCGCGATGTCGGCGGCAACGACTCCGCTGTCCTGCAGGTTGGCGTCCAGCAGGGCGGGATCCGTCACGCGTTCCGCCGAATTGTTGGTGAGACCGTCATCCAGCAGATCGATCTGAGCCAGGCCCGCGTTGGCGCCCAGACCAATGCCCCGGATGGTGGCATTGATGCCCGCCGGATCGCGCAGGACCGCGGATTCATCGTCGAAAGGACCACCGTTCGGATCACCGTCCGAAATGAAGAAGACGTGGTTCGCGCCTGCGCCCGCCGTTTCGAAGAACGTGACAGCCGACGCCAGTCCGGCATCGAAGAAGGTGAGATTGCCCGGTGTCAGCGCCCGCAGCGCCTCCTCGATATCCGTCACGCCGTCCAGGTTGCTGTCGAACCCGGCCGTCGCCTCCTCGACAATGCTGGCATCGTCGGAGAACGGGATGACGGCGACATTGGCGTCGGCCAGACCGGCATCGATGAGCGACTGGTTCAGCGACACGAATGACGCAATCACCGCATCCAGAAGCGTGTTCGACGTGCCGTCGCCGTCCTGATCACCGACACTGGCACCGGAAAATGCCGAAAGCATGCTGCCGGAGACATCGATCACGAAGGCGATGTTGACGCTGTCACCGATCACCGTATCGCCGGTCACGAAGCCGCTTGCCGGAATGACCGTGTCGTTCGATGCATCCGGCAGGGTCAGGCTGATGGTCAGCGGGTCCCCGGCGGTCGTCGTGACTGTCGCATCGGTGGTGTTGCTCTGATCGCCATCGCCGACCAGCAGGTCGTCGCCCGATCCGCCGATCAGGAGATCGTCCTCGCTCCGCCCGAACAGGGCGTCATCGCCATCCCGCCCTTCCAGACGGTTCTGCCCACCATCACCGGCGATCACGTCGTCGTCCGGCGTTCCGATCACGTTCTCGATGGAGGCCAGCACATCGATGGCGCCGAAGGGGTCCAGCGCCTGCCCGGCCTCCAGATCGACGGTCACGGGGTTGCCCGTGATCGCGTCCGGGTCCAGCGCAAAGTTCGAAACCCGTGCCAGGTCCTCTGCGGTCATCGACTGCAACTGGCCGGTTGCACCACCCTCCAGCGCCAGAAGCAGATTTCCCAGTGCGTTGATGTCCTGCGACTGGGACGTGAAGTGCAGGATGGACGTCGACTCGCCCGGGGCCAGCGTCAGGTCGAACTGGTAGAACAGCGTGTCATTGCTCAGCGAACCGACCTGTGGCCGCGCGGCACCGGTGCCATCACCGAAATAGTGAAGCACGAAAGGGTCTCCGGAACCGGCCTGCCCGTCATCCGAAATCACGAACCGGTCGCCCTGGCCGAAACCCTGTTCGGCAGGACTTTGCGCCAGCACCTGGGTAGCGGTGTCGGAACCAAGGTTGGACACGATCTGCACCGAGAAAGTCTGAGCCACCGTCCCCAGGTTCGTGAAGGTTTCCAGATACCGTGCAAATGCCGCATCGCCGGGGACAAACACCTGACGATCAATACCAATGTCCTGGGATGTGCTCGATGCGGCGAGCGTCCGCCCGTCAGCAGACTGACGGATCAGGCTGTCCGGTGCAAAACCTGTCGAGACGCCGGCCTGGGTTAGGAGAAGTTGCAGACCACCGTCGAAAGCGTCACTTGTCCCGTCCTGAACCGACAGCGAACCGTCGAAGTCCCATTCGAAGCCATCACCGTCGAACAGGGTCGGCGCGGTGCTGCCAATTTCCTGCAGGTTCAGTTCGGCAGCATCAATCAGGCCATTGCCACCGGCACTGTAGTCGACGGTATCGATCCCGCCGTTACCATCCAGCGTGTCGTTGCCCGGACCGCCATCCAGCGTGTCATTGCCTGCGGCATTGTCGGCGGCAACCCCGATCACCTGGCTCGTCGTCACTGTCGAGCCATCGACGGCGACGACACGCGCCGCGACCGTATCCTCGAACGCAGGGCTCAGCCCGGCAGCCGTTGCGGAAAAGCGCAGTCCGAACGGAGTCTCGACGAGCTGCGCCGCGGCGATGGTCGTTTCGAGCACGCCATTGACGAAGATCTCCACACGGTCGATCTCGGAAACCGGCACATTCGTGTCGATCAGTCCCGCATCAAGCGCATCCGGATCGAGCACCCGCTCCACGGAATTGTTGGAAAGCCCGTCGTCAAGCAGGTCCAGACTGCCCAGGCTGGCGGAGCTTCCCAAGGCAATCGCGCGAATGTCGGCGCCGGTCCCGGCGGGATCACGCAGAGCCTCCGACTCGTCAATGAAACCGTTGTTGTTCGGCAAGCCGTCGGAGATGAAGAAGACCTGATTCTCGCCCGATGAAACGCCGTCGAAGAAAATCTGGGCCTGCTGGAGGCCCGCATCGAATGCTGTCGATCCGCCGTCATCCAGCGCCGAGAGCACCTGAACGACATCCAGTACACCGTTCTGGTCCGAATCCTGGTCGGCACGACCGGTAAACAGTATCTGCGAACTGGATGCGAACGGGATGATGGCGATGTTCGCGTCACCCAGCCCGGCATCGACGAGCGACTGGTTCAGGGACGAGAAGGAAGCAATGACAGCGTCAAGCAGCGTGTTGGATGAACCATCGCCATTAAGATCGCCGACAGTCGATCCCTGGAACTGCCCGCTCATGCTGCCCGAGATATCAATGACGAAGGCAATGTTCAGATCGGCGGAGACCTGCGCCTCGCGGGAGACGAAGCCGCTGACATCCTCGAACACCCGGTTCGATTCATCGGCAACCGTCAGGCTGATCGTCAGAGGGTCATTGGTCGTCGTGGTCGTGACATCCGACGTGGTGACCGTGGTATTCCGGTCCCCGTCGAGACTGTCATTGCCGCTGCCCCCTGAAACACTGTCGTCACCGGCACCGCCGTCGGCAGTATCGTCACCGGCGCCGCCAAGGATCACGTCCGCACCGGAGAGGGCATCCAGCCTGTCGTCGCCACCATTGCCGATCAGGGTATCGGCATCATCCGTACCCGTCAGTGTATCGGCTGCATCAAGTCCAACAACCTCGACCATCCTGATCGCCCTCTACCGGTAACTCCCGGTAGCACTTTATTCACACTCTTTTTACGAGTGCAATGATCTAAATGCCCTCGAAAGATTCATTATGTGATCAAACGCGCTCTTAAAGTGTTTAATCACGAAATCGCGTCCCAACACTTTTTTGATCGTGCGACTCATCAACAATCGCAAGTCTCCGGCAGAAAAAGACAGACCAGACCACCATCCAGAATTGAATATTTCTGGAATCTGCACTTCAATTGTTTCTCTGGTTGATCCGGAATCCGTCCGGCATCCGGAAATGCGAATGCATGAGCCTGCATGTGCTTCTGCGGTCCAATGCAGGCGATCATCCGGCTGCCTGCGGGACCTCGACAACAGGTCGGATCAGCCGTTCACCACGCGCCGCCGGGCATAGTTCCTGCGGGCCTTGGCGCGGTTGCCGCAAGTCTCCATCAGGCACCAGCGGCGGCGTCCGTTCCGGGTCTCGTCAAGAAACAGCCAGCCGCAGTCGTGTCCGGGACAGGTTTTCACCCGCGAAATCTCCCGTTCGTCCGACAGGATCGAGACAGCGGATACAGCTACCAGTTGGGCGATTGTCAGCGACACGGCCTGGCCAGACTTCTCGCGGGCGTCGGGCAGCGCGCTCTTCCAGTCGGCTCCCTGCAGGGCCTGGCTCACCACTTCGGTTGCAACCCCGGCGTCACCTTGATCCGTGAGCAGGTTGCGGACAGCAGATCTCAACACTTTCAACTGCCCGACACTTTCCGGTTGCAGTGACTTTGGCAGGCCGAGCGCGTCAGCCCAGAGGCAAACATCCTCCACAGTCACCAGTTTTTCGTCGGCGACAGTGCCGTCCGATGTCCAGTCGGCTGTATTGACAAGATCAAGCGCCAGCCGACCACCGGCCAGCCGTATGGGTGCGCCACTGGAATAGGTCATGGCAGAATTCTAACCGTTGTTCTGGTTGACGGTCAATCGAGCAGCCATCTATAACCGGTTCCATGGTTAGCAATTCCGCCATCCGCGAAACGACCCTAAAGGCACGCTTCACATTGATCGGAGTGCGTCGCGGCATGTTGCGGCTGATGCCGGTCGCAATCTTCGTCATTCCGTTCGGTATCGGCTTTGGCGCGGCAGCGGTGCAGACAGGCGTGAGCACGACGCAGGCTTCCATCATGAGTGGGCTGGTCTTCGCCGGCGCTTCCCAGTTCGCGGTGCTGGACCTGTGGCAGTCACCATTGCCGCTGTTCAGTCTCGCCCTTGTCGCGCTGGCGGTGAACGCGCGCCACATCATCATGGGTGCTGCCCTGTCCGGCTGGATCAACCAGTTGCCTCCATGGCAAAGAACGCTCGCGCTGGTCACTCTCAGCGATGCCAACTTCGCCGATACCCAGACCTCGCTCCGGTCCGGCGATCCGGAGATCGGGTATCTGCTGGGTGGCGGGCTGATGCTCTGGATGGCCTGGACGACGGGAACCATCCTGGGGGCAACCATCGGCAGCCTGGCCGGAAACCTTGATCAGTGGGGCGTCGATGTGGTCATGCCCGCCTTCTTCGCGGCGGTTGTCTGCGGCGATCTTCGGCAGGGTGCGCGCATCCTGCCGGTAATCACTGCCGTGGCCGTCGCCCTGCTGACGGTGGACCTGCTGCCCGCAGGCTGGAACATCATCGCTGCTGCGGTAAGCGGCGGCCTGGTCGGCGCGGTGCAGCATGGTCGATAGTCTCCCGGCCGCCGTCGCCATCGTGGCGATGGCCCTGGTCACACTCCTCACCCGACTGGCCGGACCATGGCTGATGCGGCACGTACCCGCGACACCGCGCGTCGAGGCCTTTCTGGAGGCCATGTCGACTTCCGTCATCGCCGGGCTGATCGTCACCACCCTGCTGCATTCCGGCCTGCGGGAAGGTGGCGCGGTGCTCGCCGCGATGGCCGTGATGTGGCTCACGCGCAGCGCCGTTGCAGCCATGGCCACCGGCATTCTGACGGCGGCAATCTGGTCCGCCGTGGCCGGATAACCTGTCCGCAAGGACAGCCCGGATTCTGCCGTCAGGTTGCAGCCAGCCATTGCCAGCATCCCGGCACCGGAGTACGAATCGCAGACATGTTTCATGTCCTGTCGAGGAGCCACCTGCCATGCGACGTTCCCTGATCTCCCTGGTGGCTGCTGCCGCCCTTCTGCCCGCTGCTGCGATGGCTGACGGCGAGTTGAACTTCTACAACTGGTCCGACTACATCGGCGAGACGACACTGGCGGATTTCACAGCCGAGACAGGCACCAGGGTCAACTACGACGTCTATGACTCCAATGACGTGCTGGAGGCCAAGCTGCTGGCCGGCAGTTCCGGTTACGACCTGGTGGTCCCGACAGCCATGCCGACGCTCGGACGCCTGATCAAGGCGGGCGCGGTGCAGAAGCTGGACAAGTCGAAGATCCCCAACCTCGCCAATCTGGACCCGGTGCTGATGGACCGCGTCCGTACCGTTGATCCCGATCTGGAATATGGTGCGATCTGGCAGTGGGGCACCAACGGCATCGGCGTCAACGTGAAGAAGGTGAAGGAACGGCTGGGCGACGTGCCGCTGGACACGTTCGACCTGCTGTTTGACCCGGAAACGGTGGCAAAGCTGGCCGACTGTGGCGTGACGTTGGTCGACTCGGCGGAGGAGGTGATCCCGCTGGTCATCAACTATCTGGGCGGCGATCAGGGCGCCGAGGACATGGACTGGCTGAAGAAGGCGGAGGAGCACTTGCTGAAGCTGCGCCCCAACTACCGCTACTTTCATTCCTCGCGCTACATCAACGATCTGGCCAATGGCGAGATCTGCGTCGCTGCCGGGTTTTCCGGTGACATCTTCATCGCCGCCGCGCGGGCCAGCGAGTCAGGCAACGGTGTCGAGATCGAATACAAGATCCCGCGCGAGGGCACGTTCATCTGGTTCGACATGATGGCCATTCCCGCCGGGGCACCAAACCTTGATGCCGCGCACGCGTTCATCAACTTCGCGCTGGAGCCGAAGAACATCGCCGGTGTCACCAATTATGTCTGGTATGCCAACGCAGTACCTGAATCACTGCCGATGGTGGATGAGGAA
>CATOSE010000265.1:0-19535 GCA_951812265.1 Taphrorychus bicolor | reverse complement strand
GCAGAGGCTTAGTGAACAGATCAGCACAGTTATCGGCAGAGCAGACGAACGGCACAGTAATCTCTAGAGACTCAATCTTCTCGCGAACGAAGAAGTGCCGGCGCTCGACATGCTTCATGCGGGACATGTGCTCAGGATTATAGGCAACATCCTGAGCGGATCGGCTATCGGTCGCAAGGGTGACTGGATCATCAGCGGGGAAACCAAGCTCGGCAAGAAAACGTGACAGGTACAGGGCTTCCTTAGTCGCCTCAGAGGCAGCGACAATCTCGGCTTCACACGACGACAGGGCTACTGTAGCCTGTTTCTTAGAGAGCCAGGAGATAGCCGCTGAGCAGTGCCAGAAGACGTAACCAGAGGTTGAGTGGCGCGTGGCCCAGTCAGAGTCTGCCATGCCGCTGATGGGGGCCTGCGACCTCTCATAGTAGAGGCCTACCAGGCGATGATGATGAAGGTAGTGTACGACACGCAGGCAGGCGTCGTACAGGGCAGGCGTGGGTTTAGCCATGGCTCGGCATAGCACGCCTACGGCATAGGCAATATCAGGACGGGTGTGAGTGGCGGCGTAGAGCAGGGCTCCACAGATACTCTGGTAGCGTTGTACGGCGGCTGGACAAGGGGGTGAGGACTGAGACAGGGCCTCGAGCACGAGCTGGGGCAGCTCAGGCGCAGCCGGAGTGAAGTCGGATGTGAAGCTGGAGGGGACACCGTCCGGGCAAAAGGTATCGACTAGCTTCTGTATGTACGCAGTCTGACGAAGCAAGACGCCGTCGGGTCCTCTGTCAATCTCCACATTCAGAAGATCAGATACTTCCCCCTCGTCCTCGACGTCCCAGCGGCTCTCAAGAGCGTCGACGAACTCACGATACAATGAACCGGGGGCGTCGGAAGAGTAGAGAGTGAAGAGGTCGTCGACGTAACAGCCGAGCATCACACACTCTCCCCTGCGACGAAGGACGAATACGTTAGGGTCGCCGTGGGTCTTCTCGAAGCCGAACTTCTCGAGCCACGGATAGATCGTCCGTTGCCACCTGCGGCCTGCCTGTACCATGCCGTAAATAGGTTTACGTACACGGCACATAAGCGGACGCCCCTGCGAATCGACGGTGGCCACGCGCTCGCCGGAGCTGGACAGGTGGTGATGCTCGTAGCCGGGCGGAGGCTGGCAGTACATGGTTTCGCCGGGCTCCAGCTCGCCCTGCAGAAAAGCAGCGACGAAATCGTAGCGATGCATGCGCATGCCTGTGCGAGCGGCAACGGACGCGAGCAGTCGCAGCGAGGTAGCCCGAAGGGCGCCGCACCACGACTGGTGGTAATCCACGCCAGGAACCTGCGAACAGCCCTGTACGCAGAGACGGGCCTTAAGAGACCCATCGCGTTTACGCTTGTACACCCAGATGAGGCGCACGAGCTTGCGGCCGCGGGGCAAGTCGTCACGGGAGATGTATTCCCAGGATTGGTTGCCGATGTGGTTAAGAACCTCCTTGCACTCCGCGGCAGCCCAACCGACCGCATCGTCGGCCATGGCCTGTCGGCGGTTAGCGGGATCTGTGCTGGTCGCAGACAGCTTACGCACGCACCCGGTTCCGCTAGGGATGTGACGAGAGCAGGACGAGCGACGCATTAGCAGACCGTGAGCGGCGCCACGGGAGCGAGTGCGAATGGGTGTGCCGTAGACCGCTCGCTCGCCGCCCATCCGCCGGGGCACGCGTTGTCGCTCGGCGTGAGGAACATTGACGGAGGGTGCGACGGAGGGCGAGTCTGCATCTGCAGTGGCCAGAGGCCCCCCCGTGACGGGCGACGGGGGCTCGAGGAGTGGCTCATCGTCGACGGAATCGATGGGAGGCTCGGCGTCGGCCGGGGCAGAGTCGGGACCGTCCAAGGGAGCGGCGGGCTGGTCGGCGGAGGTCGGAGAATCGGGAGCGTCGGGGAAGTCCCTCACCGACACCACCAGGGACGCGAGTGTACGTGCCAGATGGGCGTTAAGCGCGGCGGGGTATGCGGCGTACGTAGATGAGGCCCACCCACCGTCGTCTGCGCGCTGGCTTCCCACGCGGGCGTGCGAGCTGTGAGTGCAGCGGAGGTCGGAGAGAGGAGCGAGAAGTGAGGCCAGGCGAGCGGAGGCAAGGAGCGACGTGTATTTCTGTACATCGGAGCCGAAGGCACAGAAGGGAAAAGTGACGAGTCCAGACCCGTGTGGCGCTCCATCCTCAATCCACGGCATGACGGTGCGGCGGAGGGTGAGCATGGCAGGGTGCATCCATATCGGGCCGTGCCGCTCATGGAGGAAGAGGGTGGAGTCTCGGTTGCCACGGTCGGCTGGGTTCTCGACACAGACTTCGCTGCCGGCGGCGGCGGCGGCTAGGAGGATGGCGACGGTTCGGTCTACGAGACGGTTAGCGACGGCCACCTCGCGGTGTCTCACCGCCGGCTGTTCCTTCAAGCCAAGGATGTTCTCGCGGTCACGTACGGGCGGCGGACCCTTGCCGCGGCCATCCTTAGGGTCGAAGAAGCGGGCGACGGAGAAGGTGGAGCAGGGTGGTGCGGCGAAGATGGCGAAGTAGTCACCGCGCTCGCACTGCTGTAGGATGGACGAATAGAAACTGTCGTCGAGCAGGTCGTGCTGGCTGTCCCCCCCGTGCTCGGCGTCAGAGTCTACGAGGGTGGCGTGAATCCCGAGGCGCAGGAGGAAAGCGGCGAGGCCGTCTGGGCGGTCGTATGGGCCGGAGAACAGAATCAGGACGCGGCGGGAGCGGAGGCTGACTCGGCCGGTGGCCTGGCGAAAGGCGTTCGGAAGGTCGGACGGTGGCGCTGCGTGGGTAACGGAAGGGGCGGCGGGCTCGGGGGCGCCGGAGGGTATACCGGGAGGCTGGCCAGTGTCGGCGACGACAGGAGCGGGCACGGGGTCGGCGATGCGACGCTCACCTTCGGGCAGGAGGGGCATGTATGTCTCGTCGACGTACGCGTCGGAGGTTGTGACAACGCGCTGGCCGCACAGGATCTGATATGCACCTGGTGTGTCAGGGGAACGGCCCATGCACACACCAGCCTCGGCCCGGCCCTCCATGCGAGACTTTAGGTAAGAGGGTCGAGGCTTCACTGCCCACATGCGGCAGCCGAAGGGATAGATGCCCATGATGCGCGGCGGGCGGCCAGTGAGAGCCTCATAGCAAGATATGTCGGAGCCTGGCGGCGAGGTGGTGCGGTTAAGCACGTCGACGGCGTGAAGGACGGCGAAGTTCCAGTGGTTGGCGGACGCGCCGCTGGAGACGAGGGCGGATCGGGTGGCTTCCATGATGGAGCGGATGGCACGTTCGGCGACGCCGTTGAGTTGGTGAATGTAGGGCGGGCAGGTGGTCTGATGGACGCCATCGGCGGCGACGAGGTCAGTGAACTCCCGAGAGAGGAACTCGCCGGCGTTATCTGAGTGCAGAGTGCCTACGACATGGATGGGGGCGACACGATGCTGGTTCAGGAGTGAGTTCATCTCGGCGACGAAGTGGCGTATGAATTTGGGCGCCTGCGACTTCTGCTTCAGGAAGTACACTGTCTTGAAACGGCTGTGGTCGTCGATGAGGACGAGGACGTACCGGAGGCCTCCGAAGCGGGAGGCTATGAACGGTCCGGCTATGTCGGCATGGATGAGGCGGCCTGGATACGACGGCTCGTAGCGATCGCCGGTGTGCGGGAGGTGTGGGGCGTTAGCCTCGATACAGGCCGCGCAGGGAGTGGCGGCGACGGCAGTGAGACAGTCGGGTGCGTCGGCGGTCATGCGGGGAAGACGGCGGAGGCGGTCGGCGCCTGCGTGGAGGCGGCGGTGGAAGACCGCGCCTGCGTGCGTGGCGGAGAGCGAGGCGATGTGGCTGCTGGCCCGGACGGAGTGGATAGACAGCGCACGGCCACTGATGGAGAGGACTCGGCCGCCTCCGTCGCTGGAAGGGGCGAGACGCAGGAACGGCTGGGCAGGATCGCGCGCGTTGCCGACGACGTTCCAGACGTTGAGTCCGCGGGCTCGATCGAAAGGGTAACGACGGGAGTGAGTGTCCTCGCCCGGGAGCAGGATTTGGCGGGTGTCACGAAAGATACAATCGGTGCGAGAGGTGTCCCACAGCTGGTCGACGGAGATAAGCGAGTCAGCGATCGTAGGGACGCAGCGGACGTCACGTATGATCAGCTGTCGGAGGGTGCCGGCGCGGTCACGGGCGACGATGGGCATGTCACCCATGAGCGTGGCCGGGTGGAGCCGCTCGTCGATGCCCTCGACTTCGTCCGAGCAGGGACGGTGATTAATGAGGTCGCCAGCGTCTGGGTGCACGTGCCATGTACAGCCGCTATCGACGACGAGGGAGAGAGCGACCGCGAAAGCGGAAAGCCCCCGGGAGCGTTTGCTTTTGCGACGCGGGTCACGGATTCGTCTGCCCATGAGGGCACGGCCGACGGCGGAGTCAGATGTGTAGCCCGTATGGGTGGCGGAAGGGCGAGCGGTGCCGGTGTATGGTGTGGTGGTGGCGGGGTGGGCGGCGGTGGGATTCGGAGGCGACGAGGGAGAGGCGGGAGGAGGGGAGGTGGAGGCGACGGTGGACGGAGTGGGGGTCGAAGTAGCGGCGGCGGAAGCGGTGTTCGCAGCGGCGATGGGTTCGAACGGCAATGAGGGAGGAGGATGACTCTCATGATTGGTGCCGCATCCGTCGGCGTCCCATGCCCAGTACGCAGCGATGGCGGAGGCAACGAGGCGAGCGGGGCAAAAGTTGCGGAGGCGGACGGAGTCAGGGTGAGTGCCGGCACAGCGGCCGAGGAACCAAGCGAAGTGCCCCTTATCGGCGGCGTCCCAGATAATAGGTTGGCCTTTTTCCGGCTGCGGTTCGCTCGGAGAAAGCGGCTGGGAGGAAGTCAGCCGATGAATATACGCTCGTGTTTGATGCATCCGCTGGGACCTGCAGGAGAACGGATCCGAGTTCAAAATAGGCGGAGATCAGTAGCGATACGAGGTAGAACAGTGCGGCGAAGGGGCGAAAGTGGAGGGCGGACCGTATGGCTCGGGTCGTGGCGTCGAGCCGAGCGATGCGAAAGCGTGTAGTCCCGAAGGGGTAGTTAGGGCGCGTCCACCAGAGCCCACGGGCACGCCTAGCCTGCGCGACGCGGGAGGCCAGGAGTGAGGCCAGTCTGGCGGCGAAAGAGATGGAAACGGCGATGGAGGCAGACGAGAGAGATAGGGCGATGAAGGCTGCGATGGTCGCGGGCAGGACATGCGGGGTGGCGCAGGTGGTCGGCTCGCCGGCGTCGCGCGTCCAGAGGGCATCGGCCATGGACAGGAGCAGGACTGATAGCGGCACGGTGGCGGCGAGGAGGCCGGCGAAGTACAGAAGAGTGCGGCAGGAATTCAGGCATCGGCGAGAGATCGGCGGGCTCGGCGTCCCGGTGTGGCGGATGAGGTCGTCACGGCGGGCGGAGAGCTCGGCATTGGCCGCACGACGGGCGGATAGGTGAATGACGCTGGCGGGTACACCGAGAGGACCGGAGTCGGCGGCGATGGCGGCGGATAGCACATAGCGGGCGAGGAGCTGAGGGGCGATCGCTGAGGCGTACTGCTCGGCTGAGGCTGACCCTGTAGCTCGGGCGTCTGGCTCGGGCGCGAGAGGGATCTCGCGCATGAGATCACTAAGCACATGAGCGCAGGTCATGAGATGTGGAGCTGTCCACGAGAAGTTAGGCAGGTCGCGGAGGAGGCGAAGGGCATTAGAGGCGGTAGGTCGGCTACGCGGCACGGCATCGCTCGGCGATCGGTGCTGCAGTAGGTGCTGGGAAATGCGGTCGTGTGCGTGAGGATGGCCGAGGAGAGCAGCTAGAGCGTCGATGGAGCGCGTGAGGCAATCGAAATCAGCACAGTCGAGGGCTCCGTCGATGGTTCGCAGATGCACGCTGACGTCAGGATCGGGTGGAATCTGTGCGGACACAGGCGTGGCGATAATCTGCACAGATTCTGGCGGTTCGGCACGAGGCTCAGTGTAGAGGGACGATGTGTGCGATTCGGCGACGGGAGCGGCAACGGCGGACGGTTTGACGTCGGTGGCGGGTACGGCGGACAGGCGAAGCATGTCGTGGCGGAGAAGCGCGGCATCGAGTGCGGCCCGTAGCTCGACACGGCAGTAGGCAATCTGTTCGTCGGACAATGGCACGCCGGACACGTCGGTGCGGACGAGGAAACCTGACTGGGTGAGCTGCGCTTCTGCTGCTGGTAGGCCAGCGACAGTGGACCGCTCACGCTCGGCGTCGACCATAGCGACGAACTGCTCCCGATGGGCGGAAGGCAAGGGTGTCGCGAGGGTGGACGACGCGGTGGGTGAGGGGAGTGGCGGCAAGCCGTACGCGGAGCGGGCGGCGTTAACGAGGTCGACTTTGGTGCGCTTGGTGGTACCGCCAGTAGCTGGCGAGACGACCCCTTTGAGACCTGTGCGGCGGAGAGCGTCACGAAGCACGGAGAGGCTGTGAGCGGGTTCCATCTGTACGACAATGGAGCGCATGTCGGCGTAGCTGAGATGAACAGGGACCGGAGTCTGAGGCGTGAGGACCGGAGTCTGAGGCGCGGCCGGAGCGGCGACGATGGCCCCTGGAGGCGAAGCAATGGCCCCTGGGGGCGAAGCGATGGCCCCTGAGGGCGAGTCGGCAGGAACCGGAGTGCCATACGGGATGCTGGAGGTGGGAGACACCTTTGGTGACTTTGGCCCCTCCACGCGCTGAAGAGGGGGCGTCTATGGTGACACTCACACCTGGGCTGCCTGAGAAGAGGGAGGCGAGATGGATCTCGACGGGCTCATCAGAGATGGGATCATCGGGACCAACGGAGTCGGTGCCCTCACCACTCTCATCATGCGAGTCGTCATCGTCATCGCACGTGACCGCTACTATCTTCGCGGATCCCGTGGAGGGAGGTGAAGGCTTGTTTGGGCAACGTGGTCCCCAGTGTCCTTTCTTACCACAGTGGGGGCAGGCAGAATCAGGGGGCTTCTCTCCGGCGGCGATTCTCTCATCGACAGTGCGATACGGTTTGCGATCCTGATCAGCAGGCTTGCGATCACTAGGCGGGCGCTTGCGATCGCTCTTCTCGCGCCCAAGGAGCGCACGTCCACCTGAGCGGAGGTTGGTAGTGACAGCGCGGCTGGCCATCTGATTGATTGTGGACACAATCACGCTTTTGACCTTGACAAGATCACCACGGGCTGATTTGGTGCGGAGGTCATTTTCGAAAGTGACGGCCTGCAGTTCGCCGATCGCAAGCCTAAAGAGGTTCACGTATTTTCCGGCTATGTTTTTTGGCGAGAGCACCCTGTCTGCAGCGTTGACCTGGTTCCAATGCTCGTATTCGCGCGTGAGCTCGCCCCAGGCGCCAGCGTCGATGATAGGAAGACCAGCATCGATGATCTGCTGCATGTATGTATCGATAGCATCAGCATGTGCCTCTCCGCCATCACCCTGCATCTCAGCGGCTATGTCCTCGGCTGTGGCTCGCAGTATAAGATCGCCACGCATGCCACACCTTTGCGTGTAGTCCTCTCTGTCTGACTCGTGGACCATGGTGCTGAGAATGCAGGTGGCAAGCTGGCGAAGCTTCTGAACGATGTGAATGGGCGATACAAGGGTCGATGACAGGATCATCGCGTCTCGCGTGGTGGAAGCTAGATTGGCCTGGGTGCGCGCAGCGTCAATGGCAGCACTGGGGGCGTACACCGCAGGTGCGGCTTCCGCAAAGGTGTAGCGCTCAGCTGGAATGACTCCCAGAGCGAGATCCTCCCGATGCAGGCTTGATGATACGATCTGTTTGTCACGGGAGAGCAGCACGCCGGTGGTGATAAGCGCGTGAAAGCTGGCGTCCTGGTCAGGAAGCCACGTCTTTAAGTGCTTGAGCCAGCGGCTCTTCTGGATGGGGTCGCCACACATGCGAGGTGACCCATCTTCATTCGGACTGTATGAGAAAGCCAGAGAGCTCTGCTTGCTCAGTGGGCGCGGAGCCATGGGGGATACGCCCTGGGGCGTTGAATGCGCAGTGGTTCGCGTGTTTGTCTGCACACAGTGGCTTGAGGTGCTACCAGTTGAGTGCAGAGCGCCCCGCGGGGGGGACAGTAGCGCGGGCGAGCGCCCGTGCGAGGAGGAGCGTCCTCACTTCATCAACTGTTAAAGATATTATAGTCTAGCTATTACCTGAGGCCCTAGCGACCCACACAGTCAGACGTAATATCGATCAGGTTAGCCTTAAGAAGCCCGTCGATCTCTTGTCGCACCGCCTCAACATACTTGTGCGGTATGGGGTAAGGTTTCTGGCGAATGGGAGCCGAGTCGGTGGGCAATCTCAATACACACAGAGGGTACGTGGCCGGGTCAGGTACCTTGGCTTGTCTTGTCCAGACTTTATCCTCTGCAGCGGCGGCAAGGATGACCGGAGCTAAAGTCCCGTCACTTAGGGTCAGCTTCTTCTGTCCACTAGACCCCGTGTCGTAGCACTCGTCCAGTGGCAATCCCAGCGCTTCTAAATTTTGTTTGATGGTATTGAGGTCAGTGATGAGACGGCCTCCCGCGCCGCGGTTGACTGCGCCCCCCTCTTCGAATGGTCGTAGGCTGTGGGTACGGTGGTCTACAAACATTCTGAGGTTAGCCGCATTGAGGCCTTCAAACGCGGCTGAGTCGGCTTCGGGGGATCGGTCGCTCACATGGTTGCCCGGGATGTGGTCCTCGCCCTTATCCCTGCTCTCAGCCGTAGGCTCTCTCACCATTGGCGACTCGTGGGCGGAGTCGACCCCAGTGAGTAAGTTTCCAAATTGTAGCATGAGGTTTTCCGAATCCGGGTCTTCCCATCGGTGTACCTCCACCATCGGGGTGCCCTTGGCAATCATCACTTCTTTATCCGAGAAGTTGGCCAGCCGATAGAATTCGTACCTAGATCGTGACTGGTGTATCGCCGCGGGAGCTGCGGTGGTGTAGTGTAGGTCTCCCTCGATGTCTTCAATTAAACCGAATTCCATAAACGTCAGACTAAACTCTGGGGTTGGCAGTACCTCTAGGGAGATGTTTGGACCCGGTATGTCCTGGTCAAACTTAAACAGTGCTTCCGACGTTTCTCCCGGTGCGATGGCAATTGTTTTTGCACAGGACCCTGTTGTTAGTGCCAGGGAGGATGTAGTCGCACGCCTGTAGGATATCGCGGCGATGTCTTGCCTTTTCTTCTGTTCCTTCCGGTTGTCTACCCCTTCCCAGGAGTGCTCGTGGGTCTGTTCTGCTACCCCTTCCCGGGAAGGCGCGTGGTCTCTCCGTCCCGTGTGGGGCGATGCTCTCCCCTTTCCACCCCTCTCACGAGAAGGAGGTCGTGGGGGGGTGGGTCGCCGCCGACCCGGGTCCTTGCATGTCGTTAATACATACACTGACGCGTCGTGACCGTCCTGACAAAGGAGCTTCTTTCCGCTAATGAAGAATTCCACCGGATGTGCATCCTGTTTCCATGTAGCGCGATGGGTGACTTGTGCTTCCGAATATCCACCGCTCAAGGGAATGGCATCGTTTGGCAAAACATCCAGGTGCCGACCGTGGTACATGTGCATGTTGCAAGCGTCTATCACTATTCCTCTGGATACGAGAGTATTTGTCCCCAACAGCATCGGTGCGGCCAATTGCCGAAACACAAAGGCCAGCGTTTGGAACTTAATGTCACCCATCGTGATGGTGAGCTCGCAGGATCCTAGGACTTGCAAAGACGCCCCTATCACTCCATGGAACCGCATGGATGTCTCATGGAACTGGTATACTCCAATTCGTGTCGCCTCGTCCACGTGGATAGCTGTCCACGCTGCGCCCGAGTCCACTACTGCAGTGATCTCAGTGCCCTGGTGTGGCACTCCCGCAGTGGCCACATGCATTTTCGCCCGCATGCACCCCGAGGTAGTGGCCGCCAGATAGATACTCTCCGAGGCCTCCGTGCCGCAAGAGACTGTGATCGAGGCGTTATTGTGCTCCTCGTGCCCGTCACAGCGATCTGTGACGAGATCCCCCCTCCAGGTGCACAATGGATTATCCATTGCGTCGCTGGGTGTTTCCGGGGTGTGGAGCGGGCGGTCTGTCAAATCGCAGTCGCAATGCGTCCGCTACGCTTTGCGCCGAGGACGGCCTAGGTAGTTTGGACTCTGTCCATAGTGAATCCGGGAGGGGGATATGCGCCCCCATATCTGTCCTGGTGTTCCAGTTCAGTGGCGACGTCGTGCACCAACGTGAGTCCCCCTCATCCGAGTACATTCGCGGATGTGCAACCCCTGGCGTGTGCAGCGGCCTCTGCGATGGGCGGTTTTCCGCTTTCGCGTCGATGCTGCCGCGATGCAGCAGGTCGAAGAGACAGTGCATGGCCTGACCCAGTCGCCTGCCCGTCACTGTGTCTGCAATGAGATGTTTAACATCTCCTGCCAACGTACTTAATGACGCCTGCATTGCTGCGTGTCCAGTAGGCTATGATGGTGGGACATCATCGTCCACATCGTCCGAATCGCCGGGAATCGCCGTCTCCGACCAAGAAACCATTTCCGCGAGTTGGAGTGCGTTGGTTGGAGGGAACGCTGTTCTTACACGGATTGCCTGAGGTTTCGAGGTATGTGGCATGAGATGCTTTGGGATTGGGTTACGTTGCACTGGTGTGTCAGATGCCATATCAAGTACGGGTGCCGTTGTGAATCGGACTCGTCGGTGTCGTCCCTGGACGGGCGTATCTGAGGCGGCTGGCGCGTCCCATTTGCCTACGTCGCCCCCCCCTAGATCACATAGCGCGTTTAACGCAGCATGTGATGTGGCTACGGCAGAAGGGGGTGGACTTCGTCCTTCCCCGTAGGTCCTTGTATCCTATTTGGTGGGGGGCGACTCCCCGCCGTAGTGCAAAAGCTCCATAGACTGCCCATCGTCGTTCAAGAGTTCCTCGCTACGTATACGATCCATATCGCTCTCATCCTCCACCATGGCCATCTCTTGGACCGAGGGGAACGTGATTCGTTTGCGACGTAGTGCTTGGTACTGCGCCTTAAGGTTGTGGAGCTATAGGATTTTGTTAGGATTTTGAGTAAATGTTGGAAAGTTGTATTTGAGCACAGGGACTTGCCTCTAATATGTGTTTGGCACACTCGCAATCATTTTTTACCGCAAGCACTCGCAATCTACTGGATGGGCCTAATCTCGGACGCACAGATATAGGACATCAGGACAACACACAGAGGACACGGCGCACACATGCCTTAGTGGCCGCACATGCCCGGGCCATCACAATACTCCGACCCGCACCACGTGCACTCCCGCGCGCTGTAGCTAGGCTCATCGGCATCTGAGTAGTCGCTCCAGGAGTAGTCGCTCGAAGCAGATACCAAATCAGCTACGCGTGTAGCGAAAGGATGTCCGTTGGATTGCCTGGGGAGGAAGAGGGCTTCAGAGTCATGCAAAATTCATGGTTCAATGCATGTGACGCTTGGGTTGGCACATGCGTAGCTGCAACCTTGCAACTTCGAGCTCGCCCTCGCGTCGTGCCGTGGTATCGATCCGCTGCTCGCCCTCAAGTCGCGCGATCTTGAGCCGCAGCTGGAAGCTATCCTCACCGTCGTCTATGGAGAGATCTGATGATCCCGCTGCTGCTGATGATCCAGCTGCGGTCTGCCCGAGTAGCCGCGCACGCACCTCTGCACGCATGTCTGCCTCGCGGGTCGGAAACAGCCGCAGGCACTCTCTCTCCTCACTCTCAATGCGAAGCATCATGGCATGTCTCGACTCCAAGCGTGGTGACCGTCGCAGGGGGGAAGCATCGATGGGACCCGCACACTCAGCTGCCAACCTCGCAGTGCGCGCCTTTGCAGCACGCGCCTTTGCCGCCTCGGCAGCAGCCACCGCCTCTGCATCCTCCGCCTCCGCCTTTACAGCCTCCGCCTCTGCAGCGGCAGCATTGGCACGCTCCTTGGAGACCTTCGCTTTGGCAGCCACCAGCTTGGCAGCAGCCCGGGTTTTCTCCTCACTCCCCCCCTCATCCACCCCCCCCCCCCTCATCCCCCTCATCCCAGAATATATCCTGCTCCCTCTCCCTCGCTTTAGCTGGTTTGGCTTTGGCTTTGGCCTTCCTCGTTTCTGCGGCCTCCTTGTCTGCCTTGGCCTTTGCCTTCCGGGCTCGGGCTGCTTCCGCTTGCGCTGCTGCCTTAATTTCTTTCAACGAGGGAGGTCCGAGAGTCGCGAGCTTCTTCAACTTGTCGATGGTGGACGCTTTCGCTTCGAAGGTTGTTCGAGCCGCACACCATGCACACTTCATGGCATCCATTTCTGCTGATATCGTCCCCGGTGAATACCCGTTTCCACGAGCACCAAGAAGACACGGAGAACTCATGCGCGTCGAGGTCAAACGAGACAAGGAGTCTGAGTTGCTGATTTTCTTCCCGTAGGTGGCTAGAAGGACACCGTAGCACATGACCTCGATAATGCAGTCAGAGTCATTGTCCTTGCCAATGTAGACCAGCCGGTCGCCTCGCCTAAAAGTGTGATATCCAGCACGGTCGTACTTGTCCGCCTGATGCTTACCACGTGTCGGGCGCCTGCCGCCGTCGGTCTCGAGTGCTGCGGCCACTGCATCGGCGCTGACAATGTGCGAATGATATAGCGGGAACCCCGCAAGCTTGTCAGGGCCAAGTCCATCCGTCATGAGTACTCCAACCGGAAACTTCTCCTCGCCAGACGTATACATGCACAGGCCAGCCGCCCATATTGACTTCGCAACGTCCTGCACCAATCCACCCTTGGTCGTGCATGCACACAACTCGCTCTTCCCATACAAGAAGACAACCTCATCGGGCGATAACAACCGCAAGTCGCCATCATCCCAACCGACCGGTATACGCCCGTCAGGTTCCAAATCGCCAATGATGCCCCCAAACCACGCCCCACCGGTGCAGCCTTCCACTTGAAATGATTGCTGTAGACGATTGCCCGATGAGATGAGCTTCAATGCCTCCGCACGAGATACCGGGGTGGCGTTGATCTCGCCTCCTTCCTCATTGATCTCGACAACCTCAGGGTCATCAGCCTGAGAGAGATGGGATGGAACTACTGGATGGGTCGAGTGGCATGGGCGAGGGGGGCAGGGGGCGGCATGGGCAGGGCGACACGGGCATGGCATATCTGTGCCTCAGTAGCGGCCGTCCCACCGCCTGGTGCTGTCTCCTCATTGATCTCGACAACGACAACCTCTGTCTCCTGTGTCTCTTCCTCTCCATCTGGACGCCGGCGCAAGGGAAACCAGTCGGCGTGAATCACCCAATCGGCCCATTCCTCGTGTTCAGGGCCGAAGTGGTCTTCGATTTCAAACCGATTGCGGTGCTGATTTCGCTCGCGTTGCTGTTCTGCAGGCAGGCCTTGCTGCAAAAGTAGTTGCCCTCAGTCGGCATCCACACAGCTTCGCAAAGGACAAGTGTGTGGACCACATTCTTGCACAACTTGCATCTGTGGCCACATTCTTCTTCCGTCATCTCACGGCTTCCGTCCATGTTCAGCATCGTTTGCTTGCATGCCGCGCACTTCACCATGCCGTACCGTCTGTGACGCTGGAGGGGGGGATGGCGGGGAGGGCGGGGGTCGTGGCAACACGAAGTGCGAACCTATTGGGTATCTGTACCACGAAGGGCGAACCTATTTGGTACCTGTAGGGACGAAGTGCGAACCTATTTTGTACCTGTAGGGACGAAGTGCGAACCTATTTCGAAGTGCGAACCTATTTGGTACCTGTAGGGACGAAGTGCGAACCTATTTGGTACCTGTAGGGACGAAGTGCGAACCAGGTGGCCCGATGGCTGTAACGGGGGGCGGGCACATCCTCGCACTCGTTCTGGTGAGCTATGTGCAAGTGACCGCTCCGGTGATGAAGGCATCGTCTTAGGACTTCAGGGCCGACCGCAGAGCATCTGATATTGAGACCGATGCAGCTGTTGGTGTGGCGTTGGTCACTGCTGGTGCAATAGCGGCTGGTGCTGTATTCAAGATGTCATCCTTCCGATTTGCTCGCGGGCGTACGGACGGAGCCGGATCGGGATTTCGTCGCCCGAATTTGCCCGATGCTAGCACTGACTTCAGAGGGCCGAACCCGAAAGCAGCACGCACATCCCAGGATGGGGACAGGGGGGACGGGGCAAGCGGTACGTGCCAAGATGTGAGCAGCAGTGATGAGGAGAGCGATTGGAACGGTTCGGATGCAGATGGCTCGGATGCAGATGGTGCGGATGCAGAGGAAGCGGGCGACCGAGCAGCAGGCGGGCCGTCAACACTGAACAAGAACTCGCTTAAGCTGTGGACCAATGCGCAATTTCCAGAGGGTGTGGCGCCGATGCAGGCCAACTGGGACATGGCCAACCTGGCCGCTGCCCAGAATTGGTCATGCCCATGCACAGATCGGAGGAACTGTATCGGTGCCGAGCGGGGCATCAGCCTTATTCACCTTTATGAACATCGCAAAGCATTCTTGTCGACATGCCGGCAACGGGATGGCAAACGCAATGCACTAGCTAGAGACTTAAATTTGCACTACAGCAGTGCGAGCGCTTCATTCTCGCGATCGTTTGTGGTGGGGCCTCTCAATGACTGCTGTGCCGCCGCCGCTGCGCTTGCCGCGGGGGTGTCTTACCAGACCTTCACGAACGCGCGCGCTGATGTGACGAAGAATCGGAGTTCAACTAAAAAGGAGCGGGGTCAACGCCGCACACAGGTGGTCTCCGCCGCCCGCAGCACCATCGACGCGTATGTGCGCCGGCTGAGGGGTACTTACGAGGGCGCAAAGGGCAAGGAAACCACTCAACAGTGGTACACAGGCAAACGCTCAATACCAAAGCGTTGGGAGGACTTCAAGAAGGATCGAACCAACAAGGGCCTACCTTTAGCGGGGAGCCTCGGCATCTTTCGGGAGGTTTGGCGCTCACACGACGAGATCATCAAGCAGGGCGCTACTGGTCATTGTGTCTGTGACGACTGCGGTGAGTATCAGCAGATCTACGATATGTGGGAGGGGCGCACAGACCTCCAGGCAGTTGAGGCACGCAGGAACGCCGACGCCAAGAAAGATCAGCACGACATGGAGCATAGAGGTGAGCGTGCTTACGCGGAGGACATTTGGGGCGCTGCCGAGGTGCGTCCAGAGAAAATCACAGCTATGAACTTCGATGCGCCGACCGTGAGCCAGTTCGACATCCCTGTGCAGAAGCGGGTTGCACGTGATGTCACGAAGCGCCTCGAGTCCATGCAGAAGTGGGGGTCAAAGGTCACCGGGGTCGTGACGGCTGGGGCTGGTATGCTCTGTTATGTGGCGCGCGCCGGCTTGGGCAGTGGGCCAAACTTGTCGTTGACCCTCCTCTACCTCTCATTGTGCCATCTCGTCGATCGTAAAATTCCTCTCGGCTCACGCTACAATATCCTCATGGACAATACTGGGGGTGACAATAAGCATGCAGAAATGATTTGCTTTCTCGGTTGGCTCGTATTGCAGGATCATTTCCAAGATGCTTCTTTTTTCTGCCAGCTAAAGGGGCACACGTTCGCTATTTTGGACCAGTCCTTCAATACCATGATCTCACAGCTGCTCGGGTGTTTCATCTACACAGTGCCCGCCCTCCTGAGACTCATATTCCGGCTCCTACAACCGTACGGCTGTCAAGAGGTGATTGAGCTTCACCAGTTGTGGGATTCAAGCCTCACATCATACGGATGGGTGGCTTCCGCACCAGTCAGCTTGGGAGTGGCATGCATGAGTGCTACATCCGCAAGGATAATGAAGGTTCGTCGCCCGCCAGCAGATCGGAACGATTGTGCTCACCGATGCCCACCCACCACCGACTCGCTTGTCCACCTGTGTGTAGGTCACGTCCGCGTATGGATGCGCAAATCATCCCGGGCTTCTACCTGGCTTCCTGAAGGCCCTGGTCTTCTTGTTTTCGAATCGCCGCCAGACATGCCCCCACCAATTGCTCGCACCAAGACTGCAGAATCTTGGGGGAAGGCAGTAGTGGAGGCTACAATAAGAGCATGGTACTGCTTCATGGCACTCGAGAGCAATGAAATGAAGGAGGTGAAACAGGATTGGGAGGCTAGGTTTGCTGCTCTTCCCGCAAACGATGACGCCTCTCAGATTGACCCTCCTCTTCGACTTTAATGGAAAGCGCTCCCCGTCGCCACAATATTGGGTGGTGGTGTGCGGCCAGAGAATGAGACAATTGCCCGAGGTTGTGAGAGGTTTGGTGCTGTCACCGATGCACTGGAGAACCCAGCTGTTAACCCTTTGACGGGGCACGGTCGTACAACTGCTGAAGTGAACAAGGACTTACACGCTTGGCATGCATACATGCGCGCAGAATATCAGAGTAAGAATCCAATTTTCCAAGGCGACTATCTGTTTGTGCAGCTTCCAGGTGCTTCCGCTTGCCCTGTCCCCAACCTTCCCGATCCCTCTCCCCACTGTGTGTGCCCGTCAGCCCACGATCCCTACAAGTAAGGATCACGGCCCACGTGTGTCAGGCAAGTCACTACAACTGCATCGCGTTGCCTCTGGACTTTTCATCGAGGATGCTATCTCACCATCACTGCACTTTCAAACTTCTGAGTACTCACAAATTCCCAATTCATTTGTTGGTGGCTTCTGGGGTGAGTTCACCATGGCGTCCAATGCGCATCACGATCCGAACAACAAGAAATCCGGCGGGAAATTTGTGCGTCACAACGAAATCTCGCGCGATCGCATCAGGTTGTACAATGTGGGTGTTGCTCTTGTCAAGAAGCCCACGCCTCCAGGTGAGAAACCCGTCACTTGGCTCCGAGTTCTGCATTCCAATTTGGTCCGCCTATCCAAGGTGTGCCCGGAGTTTGCTGTGCCCAGAATTTTGCCTGATTCGCATGCGCATGACGACGACGTAGACGCTGACGACGTTGCCGAGGAAGAGGAGGAAGAAGATCCACCACCTCCAATTCCAGAGGGCTACGAGGTGGTACCATCATCATCTCTCTTTTCGATATCTGAGTTCATGCTTTGGTCGAGAGTGGGTTCTAGACGCCCTGAGTGGCATCGTGGAGTGACAACCAAGGCGTATCCGCCGAATTTCACATTCCGCGGCAAGCCATTCACACATGATGCTAGGTTAGATGGGAGCCGAGAAGTGCGTGGTGTCAACTTGACATCCGACTTGGAGGCTGAGCACATGTGGGTGGCCATCCGAGCCATCGGAGCGGCGCCGCCGCGTCCCGGGCGTGCTACGCGTACATCAGGAGGTCGATAACTTGCTTGGAGAGCTCTAGGGGATATATAGTCCTATTGTAGGGCATATCTAAGTAATTTGGCATACGTTGAGCGAAAAATACTTGGGATCCTAAAATTCGATGATAAATCCTAATTTCTCGGAGCACGACCTTCCTTCCGCTCGGCGGTGGAGTTGCTAGAGTAACAAACCTTGAACCACAGATGAACGCGTGGGGGCACCACGCCGTTCCGTGGGCCTCCCCGCACATCAAACACGGTCCTCCTTTTGCCATATAGGGGGACTTGGTATTGTGGATATCCTCCGGACGGACTCCCAACGATTTGAGCCTCTCCGTAATATCGTCTGGGAGCTCGTCGAGGCGGTTTGGGGGAAAGTCCTCCACCGATCGTCGGGGCCGATCCGGGTTGGGCGACCTGTATGGCGCGGGGCGGCTTAAACCACCACGGCCCGGCATGTATGCGACGAGGTCCGAGTCGCCCAATGATGGAGAGGTGCTGGCCTCCAGCGCAAATTGAGGTGCGCGCATGGCTTGCCTCGCTGCTCCATTCCGGACTTCCTCTCCCAACGTCACTCGTTCATGCATCCTCTTCATCTCGTTGGTAGCGTCATGGAGGTCCGCCGCCAGCTGCCGGAGGCACTTTAACGCCTCTGTACCCTCAGTCCTCGTCGCGGGAGCGTCCTTTTGCGAGGTTTCCACTGCCGCTATGAGCTTTGACATTTGTTGTTGTAGACCCGCCGACTCGGACCCGGTACTGGCAGCGACGGGCGGAGCGGTTGTGGCGGGTGGTGACTCGGATGGGCGGGGTGGCACCTGAGTCTGTCCCATATTCGACTCAATCAAATGTAGCGGCATGGTGATGGTGGATTCGGTGTTCCTGCTCTCCAGAACTGTTTTTATCTGCGTCACCACCTCTCGTATTGCGTCGACCGAGGTGATGTTTTCAAAGTACCGCGGAAAGTCACAATTACCCACCATCGGCAGGGCCTGGCCTCGCAGGAGCGGGATGGTTTGCATGTGCGTGAACAATAACAGCCTGTCGCTGGCCGACAGCCACTTATCTAAGGTGAACATCAGCTGTGGCATATACGATTGGAGGGATCGTGATGAATCGAGGTCCACCAACCCAGGGTCGAGCAAGATCGTAGGTCGGCCCAATGCCACCATAGACCTTTGTAGGAAGGTCACCACCGTGTCGTCAGCCCTGCCTCTAGGCTGATAGGCTTCCATAATGTCATCGTTCGCCAGCGTCGTGATTTCGACCACCTTGGAATATCCCAGCTGTGCTCGGAACTCATGCAGCAGTCGTTTGAAACACACCTCACGATTATAGCATTCATCGGCGGAGGTGGTAGTCAGGATAGGCGGCTTTTGACGGCATGGGGTCCGTTGGTACATTTGAAATCTGGCGTGTGCCAACGTCAGCCAACCATGGCTGCGCACCCTTTCGGCGAAGGAGGGAGACACCGGGGTGCCACGGCTGTCGTTGAGTAATCGATCCAGATATGCCTCCACCAACGGGGAATGGAACGTTCGGTCTTCTAAGTCCGGTTCATGGTCTTTAATAAACCGGGCCATCCGCCGGCACCAGCCCAGGAAAGCCTCGTGGTACTCGGTGACGGTACGTTTTCCTCTCCACGGGGCGTCCTTATAGGTCTGATCCAGCGTCTTGGCGGAGCTGCTACTACGTCCAGCTGGGGAAGTCCATCCACCTGGGGTGGGCGACGGGTTCAGCGGCAACGGCGGGTTCCGGGTTCTAAAGGTCGTGAGTTGCGCGACCCGCCACTGCTGTAGTTTGGCCCGCTCCATGCAGTGGGGTTGCGGCGTGGCGCTGCTCAAGCATACCTCTGCCGATTGGCGTAGGTCCTTTGACAATTCCTCCCAGATGCGCCACGAGCAGAACACCAGCGCCGCGGTCGTGATGCCTGCAGTCCTCCGGTCTCTGAGCAAGTTTTTGAATAACCTGTTGAGTCCGACATTGTCCTGGCTACTCACACTCCCTTCGTCCCATGGGCTCAGGCCGACCGGGAGGAGGATATGGTTTTCCATATCGCCGTCGTCGTTCTTGATCGTGAAACTCGGATACGTGGAGTTGTTTCTTTGGCTATTTGTAAGTATCGACAGGTATTCGGCGAGTTCCCGGAGTCGCCGGCCTTGAAACAGTTCCCTTCCATTCGCTTCGGCCGTCCTAAATTCCCCGCCGAGTCGGAGGAACCATGCCTGCTCCACTTCTTGCCTAGTTCGGTTGAATTGGG
>CATOSE010000262.1:0-10574 GCA_951812265.1 Taphrorychus bicolor | reverse complement strand
CATAAACCACTGACTCGCGCTTATTCTTAAAGGATTTAGAAGTCTGAGCTCCTGCACCTGTGTTACTCCGTTTCGGCGCGATATACACCGCATCGATGCGGGAGCTCTTCCGGCCCCGGCGCCCAGGATTGGGACTGGCCTTCACAGTATTAAGAGCGGCAGCGTGCTGTTGTTGCTGCAGCGCTAGTAGCTTCGCATCTCTGGCCGCTAAATCGGCATCTGAGGTGGCGTGGTAGCTCACTGAGCCTGGGTTAGAGCTGTCGAACAGCCCTTTCTTACTGACGATTTTATCTGTGGTGGCATCCTCATCGAGAGAGTGCGACTCTTCCGACTTTACTTCCACAGGATAGAACAGACATAGAAACAGCTCGACTTCTTCGTGGAAACTGCGGTAGAAAGAAGAACAGAGCTCGACCAAAGAGTTGCGCAGCTGGAGTACGTTTCTCTCCAAGACAATCGCTTCCTGCATGGCTGTTTTACGCAGCTGGCGTGTCACGTACTTAGTAGTATGTATTTCCCGTCTTTTCCTATGCAACACTGCTAGTGCTTGCTTGAAGGCGACGTGCTGTGTGATTAGCTGTTTGTAGCCCTGTACCCGCACTGCTCGGTGTCTGCGCAGCTGTAGTAGGAATCGCATCTTCGTCACGGCGTCGGCATCGACAGCGAGGCTGCACTGCAGGGCCATCGTGTACTGCGGCTGCGCTATGCTGAGCTGCTGTCCAGCCTGTGGTCCCAGCAGCTGCACCAACTGCGGTCGAGACAGCATGCCATTAATCTGCACCGCCGCCTCTACGACCACCGGGGAGAGAGCAGATAAGGTTTGCATCGGCTGCATGACGGAAGAAAAAACCGCTTCTTCGAGCTGTCTGTTCAGAAACGCCTCCTCGAGCGTAGCAACAGCGATGTCGCATGTGTGTTCAAGAGCGGAAACTATTTGCTGCTTGGCAGCAGTTGATGTTGTACTGCTGCTGGGAAAGCCTGGAAACTCTACCTCCTTATGAGACGCCGCCAGTGCCTCGCAAGCCTCTCTGATGTAGGCATCATGAAGCGGAAAACTGCGCAAGTAAGCGCCAAAGCGCCGCACAGATTCGAGGAATGCTATCCACTGGTGCTCGCGGTACTTCTCAACGCCCAGCTCCCCGGCGGTGGGCGGCGGTGTCTGCTTTGGCCGCTTGATTATTCTAGGCACCAGTCGCTGCAGTTGCGTGGATAGTATGGTCTTCGATAAGGACGCCTTCTCCCCGTACATAGCAATGCCAGCCAGTCGGGCCTGTTCCACTCGTTTCTTCTCTTGTGCGAGCATTATGCGTGTCTCTTGTTGCTGTGCAGTCAGTTCGGCATAAGTCTTTGATATTACCTCCTCGACATGCATCAACACACCTTCGCGCTCCACGTCGTCCACCAGCTTCTGCGCCTCTGCAATCCGGGCAAGCTTGGCTTTGTAGATATTTTGTAAGCCGATCTCCGCCTTGGCCCGCGTCGCGACTGCTTGGCGATGCTGGAAGTCCGACAGCAGCATGTGTGAGGCGGCGGCCTGTCTGCGCTGCTCTTCCAGTGCCTCCCTCGCCAGGCGCTCCTCGTACTCCCTATAGAAGAAGTATATATACATCCGTTAGATTTCAACTACTACAATGAATGAACCAAGTCACAAAGACATATCCCTACTTCTGCAGGACCAGCAGCTTCTTCCTGTCACCCAGCAGCTTCATCTCCACGAGCCCGGAGAAGAGGTCCTGCAGATACATGCCCCGACGCTCCTTCTGTCTCACCAAGAACTCCGCTCGCATAGCACTATAGTGCGTTTGCAAGCGCCAATACAATACATATAGAGACTGCCGTACCGTACGCACATAGGAGAGCGGAGGCAGGTTGCGTAGCGGGCGGGAGTTGAGTGTGGTGATGGCGATGGCCTGGTACAGCACAGACTGCGAGTACCCGCTCTTCATCTCTATATATGAGAACAACAACCAAGAATTAAAAAGATAGAGAAAGATTGGACAGACCACTCTGTACACTGGTACACTGTAGTACACTGCAGTATAGTACCTTTCATGTTCACGAGGTGGTGGGAAACCCCATGAGACCACTTCCGCAACTGCCGCAGCAATTTTAACTTCTCTAATTCAATCACACGCACTCTACTTAGCCAGCCCCGAAAAGTTTTTTGAACCATGATTGCGGCCATATTTTGCTTTAACATTGATCGAGCGCTTGAACGTTTCAGCGCACGATGCTTCAGCACCCACATTCTGGCGAAGCACTGCATTTGATACATACTCCAGCGCTTCTTTTGTTTAACTTCTTCTGTTACTTCAGATCTTAATTTTATTACACGTCTTCGTGAGTTAAATCCACGAATGATCGATTGAATGGGTATAGCTGCTTTGGTGTGTCGATGTAGCACTGCTAAGTATTTCTGCTTCCAAACAAAATACGAATTTTTCCATCTACCAAATTTTAATGTTATCTGAATTTTATTAAATTTAGTAGAGAACTTGCGCAGAAACCGCAGCATTAATGGCATCTGAAGGGCAACGAATTTCAGACGCACACCACGCGAAACGTTTAGCTCATAACCAGCCGTGTATTTTACCGTACTTTTTTGTATAGCCGACATGTCACAGTAATTAAAAATTTAGCATTCTATATTATGAGACTTTGGCATGGAATCCAGTGTAATCTGTACCGATTGGGCAGTTGTTTGCCCACAACCAGGTTCAGAGCGGTGATGACCGTTTCATAACTGCTGACCGGTAAAGATTGTGTCGGTTAACATCAACTATATAGTTCACTTCTGTAGATAGCAAGCTCAAGCATCCATAAGATACAGTCCTGTGAAAATTATCAACTTTAAGAAAACTTGTAAAAATTATGTTTCATGAAAACAGTTCGTGAAATGCAAGTTTAGCTTACTTTATATTTTATACTTTGCATTAAATTTCGAGGTTTCTCGCAGCAAATACAAAACAAACAAAAACAAACTCTAGAAACCTGTGAGACTCGTGAAGGATTGCTACAGCAATATTAAATTAAAACTATATCAATCACCCAGAGCGATCCTGTACCATGAGTTTCTTTTGATATTGTGCTCGGATGTCTGGGATGGCTGGGAATTACGGTTTCGTATCGGGATAATGGGAATTACTGCGCAACAGCAACAAAGCCAAATCTCTCAAAAAAAATCTGCAAGAAACAAACAAGATTCGAACATTCCCTCGCTATATTTTACAGCTCAGATTTTTTGGAGCATGATCTTAATGTTTAGTTTTTTAGTTATGATGGGATCTTTATCTTTAAGCATGGGGGCTTATTGTAGTGGCTCTCCAGATGCTGGAGAAAGAGTGAACAACTACCCTATTTATGAATCTTCACTTCGCCATATTCGCTCAGTAAAGAACGCCATGCTTTTTGAAGCTGGTCCTCCTAATGCACCTTTTCCTGTCGTTCACTTGTGGGGCACTCCGTATGAGGTTGGTTATGCTCAAGGAGAATTATTGAAGCCTGTACTAAAGGAGTTTGTGTACAAGACATGGTACTATATTTCTTCGGAGTTAGAAGCAGCACTATCAGGACCCGTTCTTCCCCAATGGGCTAAACGTGCTCTTGTACAGAAGACACTCGATCGCTCTCTTGATTGGACAAGAGAGATGACCGCCAACTTCACACCCCAGGCCTATTATGACGAAGTGCGCGGCATTGCTGATGCTACCGGCATCGACTACGATCTCATCTATCGGTAAAACTACATAGAATATCCATACTGGGTTTCATAATTATTATTTACCTTTTGTTTGGCATTGTTGGTAGTCTGAACATGTTTCCAGAGCTGACTAAGGCGCAGTGCTCCTTCTTCGGCGCCTGGGAGAACGCCGTGGGGTGAGCTGCTCCACCCTACCCTACCTATTCCCTCCAAGCTTGCCATGCTTCTTCTTTTTACATGTGTCATTGTTATATATACTATACTGTAGTAATACAGGCAAGAGTTACCAGCTGCGCGCCCTGGACTTCGACACAGTGGGCCCCTTCAAGGACTTCCCTCAGGTCACTGTGTACCACCCCTCTGAGGGACACGCCTTCGCCCAGGTACATGCCACTTTACTCTCTCTGTGGATATGCAGTTTACTGACTATGTGCGCATACTGTAGGTGGGTTGGCCGGGGAATGTGGGCACGCTGTCTGGCTTCAGTGACCAGCAGCTCGCAATCTCGGAAATCGGAGTAAGTGCACTGCATTTACATCTTATCCTGTATATAAAATAATATGCTATCGATGCTGGCTGCATAGGTGTACTTTGCCGACGACTCCTTCGGACAGGGCACCTGGCCAGAGGGCGACACCCCTCCAGAGAAAGTGAAGGGAGAGCCCTGGATGTTCGTGTTGCGCGATGTGCTGCAATTCTCCGACTCCCTCGAGTCAGGCATCCAGCGCATCACGGAGGCCAACCGCACCTGCAACCTGATCATCGGTTTGGGTGACGGTGAGGAAGGTATGGTGAACGGCATCGAGTACAGCGGCTATGTGGCTGTGCCCTATAATGACGAGACACTCCTACCGGTGAACGACACCTGGCACCCCAAGATCGACGACGTGGTTTACAACGCGATGGACTGGGACTGCCCTGGCTACAATCAGGTGCCTTTCTGTTCTGTGTCATAATGATTGTTACTAGTGTGGTGGTCAGTCTCTCTGTATATTGCTGATTCCCTAACGTTGTTGCTATCCCTGCTACAGGTGATGTCCGAGCAGCTAAATAAATACCACGGCTCTATCTCTGAGGTGAACACCATCGCCAACATCCTGCCCACAGTGCAGACTGGCGACCTGCACGCAGTGGTGTACGATCTCACTGACTCCCTCATGCACGTGTCCTTTGCGCGCCAGGCCGGAGCCGACGAGTCAGAACCTCTGTACGCCTATGAGCGCCAGTTCACCAGACTAAACATGAAGGAGGTCTTCGCGCAGCAGCCACCGCAGGTTTAAATTATCATTCTCCGCTATATAGAGAGGGAAAATATGCGCAGTACTTACTGCGATGATGGGTTTTAGTAGGAATTATTAGTATTTTATAAGTATTTGAAGTGTTGGATTGGTATTAGTAGTTAGTAGAAGTAGCGATGTTGTAGACATCGATCTCAAGCACAAGAGCTCAGGTAAATTACCAGTAATTATGGTTGGTTTTGTATGACATTCCCGTTATCCCTAACTAGCCGTTATTGTTAACACTTTCTTACATTTAGTTTTCTGAATAATATTTATAGAAAATATATTGTATTGATATTTTAATAATTTGATTTTTAGTAGCAGGATAAGTGATAGCAGTTATATCTCGGTTCCTAATACACTAAAATACTCAAGAATATTAATATATATATATATTAAGACCAGTCAACACATAATACTGGTACATAAAAACAAAAGAAAGAATGCAGTCGTTTCATATCACATTTTAATCTATCTTTTAGCATAAATCAATAATAAAATATACATGAATATGTTATTTACTCCCCTACTCGGAGTTGATTAATTCCACAGAAATAATGATACTAGAACTACTAGAACTGGAAGCCTTCAAAATAAATGATACAGATTTCAATAAAATCGTTGATATTAAACCTGCTGCTTGATAGTGATTGTTGACTATCTATATATAGTATAGGTCACAGTATCATTGTCATCAATATCCACCTTAACCGGTACTCCAAATACGGTATCTTCAGACAGACAATTCATAGGTAGCTTTAGTGTGTGCAGTTGCTGACAGTGCTGTATTAGTTGAAGTACAACAGTTTCTGTGAGGTAAGTGCAACAATCTATATCTAGCTCTTGTAGGTGTGGACAGTGCTCAGAAAGGGCTAGTAGACTGGCATCAGTTATAGCGTTATGATTATTGGACCATAGCAGTAGTGATTGTAGATTAAAACAGCATTCGGCTAACCCTATAACTATCTCATCAGTAATTATAGAGTCTTTAATCAAATATACTGAATGTAAATGTCGACAGTTCTGTACAAGCTGAAGTAGCTGTGCTGTACTAGTACTGGAAGAATCGAGAATTGTTAAGATTTCTAATCTCAAGCAATATTGGGTGATTAGAGGTATAAACACATGGTCTTGTGAGCTCTCAACGCTCACATTGCGCAGTTCAGTAAGATAAGGTATTGCCTTTACATAGGTCGGAGTCAAAATACTGCTATCATCTTGGAATATATAGGGAGTTGATATTGAATGTGTACAGGAGAGTGCAGGAGCACATATTGCAGCAGTTTGTTCAGTAGATATTTTAGGCATACGTGTAATATCTAGCTCCTTTAATAGTGGGCAATGCGTAGATAATGCTAATAGTGAGTCCTCAGCAATGCTAAACCGAACCATTAGTGACTGCAGTCGCGGACAACACTTTGCTATTTCTGCAACAGAGCCTTTACTACTATAACCATCAATCATGTTGATTTTAGAAATAAGAATATTATTATTAGTTCCTCTCTGTAGTCCTCGTAATGCACTTAATATCCAGCCATCCGGTCTGCTGCTAACACTCAGCTCACGTACATTGTACAAGCGGGAAAACAGCTCTTCTATAAAATTCTCATCTTGCTCGCATTCAAAATGAACTAAAACTACTTTCTCATAACAGCTTTGAGGTAAGTAAGAGAACACTTCGTTCGTGATGTCAGTGTGATAATTTACTAACTCAATTTCTTTAATCATTTTTGTTTCAAATGCAGCGTTGAGATTATCCAAAAGTACTAACGTTTTTGTGATCGGAAAGTCATGAGCTTGCAACCAATTTAATTTAGAATTTTCCAGAGGTATAAGAACTTCCATATACCCTTTGGTTAAAAAGGATAGAAAGGAACGAAATGTTTGTATATGCCTACTGCTTGCAAGCGCTGTTTCTAACTTCACGATACTTTTCAAATCTAGAAAGTTAAATACACTTTGCCCTAATACAATTGGTGGCACTCTTTTCAATTGGTCCCACATAATATATCAAGATATATTTCTATTACCCGGTACAATCTTAATTATTTTTATGTTGATTACAGTACGGTACTTTGCGGTGCTATAAATAATAAAATGAAAAGAAAGAATTCGGACCTGCACAGGTACAAGATTTTGTACTAAACAAAGTAAAACGAATTATATAACATATACTGGTATATAGAAGCTAAAACAACATTATAATGATTGTGTTCAGTAAATTGGGTAGGGTAATAAATCGATAAAAATAAAGTTTAATACAACTGCATAGTGCAGTACAGTACAGTATTTGCTAATTTATATAGGTATGTTCAAGCGTTCTTACTTCACTTTTATTATGTTATTCCTATTTACTTGTCATTAAATAAGTACAGTAAGTAAAATTAAAAGATAGCGTATACTAATAAGTACTGGTATAGTTTACTACAAAGAGAACTCAATACAGCAGTTCATTTGTCATAGCAGAGCTGTAAGATACGACGCTGCTCTGTTAATGTACTGCTATTGATGTATAGAGTTATATTTATTAGGTTTGTATAATATTTATGGTACACTTAACATAACTATGTTTTTGTACCCTAATATACTTTACCTGTATTTTGAATAGTTCCGTTGGACTTCTTAATAGTTCCGTTAAACGGACTTGAAGGTAGTGCAAGAGTGGTGGTTCCTGTGCCGACCAGTTGTCACTACCGTACTGTACTGCCAACTGGTGTCAGTTGAACGTAGAGAAAATCTACAGGCACTACATTTGCACTACATTATAGCTGTTCAGGTTTTTGCAAGATAGATCATAATTATTTTATTATTTATAAAATATGATCAAGTTACTTCAAGCGATATCCCAGTTTTGCATTGTGGCAGCAGTTGTTGCGGGCAGTCTCCTGGTCGAGTGCTGTCGCGTTGTTAGCAATTGGCAAAGCTGTGTATTACTAAGGCGCAGTGCTCCTTCTTCGGCGCCTGGGAGAACGCCGTGGGGTGAGCTGCTCCACCCTACCCTACCTATTCCCTCCAAGCTTGCCATGCTTCTTCTTTTTACATGTGTCATTGTTATATATACTATACTGTAGTAATACAGGCAAGAGTTACCAGCTGCGCGCCCTGGACTTCGACACAGTGGGCCCCTTCAAGGACTTCCCTCAGGTCACTGTGTACCACCCCTCTGAGGGACACGCCTTCGCCCAGGTACATGCCACTTTACTCTCTCTGTGGATATGCAGTTTACTGACTATGTGCGCATACTGTAGGTGGGTTGGCCGGGGAATGTGGGCACGCTGTCTGGCTTCAGTGACCAGCAGCTCGCAATCTCGGAAATCGGAGTAAGTGCACTGCATTTACATCTTATCCTGTATATAAAATAATATGCTATCGATGCTGGCTGCATAGGTGTACTTTGCCGACGACTCCTTCGGACAGGGCACCTGGCCAGAGGGCGACACCCCTCCAGAGAAAGTGAAGGGAGAGCCCTGGATGTTCGTGTTGCGCGATGTGCTGCAATTCTCCGACTCCCTCGAGTCAGGCATCCAGCGCATCACGGAGGCCAACCGCACCTGCAACCTGATCATCGGTTTGGGTGACGGTGAGGAAGGTATGGTGAACGGCATCGAGTACAGCGGCTATGTGGCTGTGCCCTATAATGACGAGACACTCCTACCGGTGAACGACACCTGGCACCCCAAGATCGACGACGTGGTTTACAACGCGATGGACTGGGACTGCCCTGGCTACAATCAGGTGCCTTTCTGTTCTGTGTCATAATGATTGTTACTAGTGTGGTGGTCAGTCTCTCTGTATATTGCTGATTCCCTAACGTTGTTGCTATCCCTGCTACAGGTGATGTCCGAGCAGCTAAATAAATACCACGGCTCTATCTCTGAGGTGAACACCATCGCCAACATCCTGCCCACAGTGCAGACTGGCGACCTGCACGCAGTGGTGTACGATCTCACTGACTCCCTCATGCACGTGTCCTTTGCGCGCCAGGCCGGAGCCGACGAGTCAGAACCTCTGTACGCCTATGAGCGCCAGTTCACCAGACTAAACATGAAGGAGGTCTTCGCGCAGCAGCCACCGCAGGTTTAAATTATCATTCTCCGCTATATAGAGAGGGAAAATATGCGCAGTACTTACTGCGATGATGGGTTTTAGTAGGAATTATTAGTATTTTATAAGTATTTGAAGTGTTGGATTGGTATTAGTAGTTAGTAGAAGTAGCGATGTTGTAGACATCGATCTCAAGCACAAGAGCTCAGGTAAATTACCAGTAATTATGGTTGGTTTTGTATGACATTCCCGTTATCCCTAACTAGCCGTTATTGTTAACACTTTCTTACATTTAGTTTTCTGAATAATATTTATAGAAAATATATTGTATTGATATTTTAATAATTTGATTTTTAGTAGCAGGATAAGTGATAGCAGTTATATCTCGGTTCCTAATACACTAAAATACTCAAGAATATTAATATATATATATATTAAGACCAGTCAACACATAATACTGGTACATAAAAACAAAAGAAAGAATGCAGTCGTTTCATATCACATTTTAATCTATCTTTTAGCATAAATCAATAATAAAATATACATGAATATGTTATTTACTCCCCTACTCGGAGTTGATTAATTCCACAGAAATAATGATACTAGAACTACTAGAACTGGAAGCCTTCAAAATAAATGATACAGATTTCAATAAAATCGTTGATATTAAACCTGCTGCTTGATAGTGATTGTTGACTATCTATATATAGTATAGGTCACAGTATCATTGTCATCAATATCCACCTTAACCGGTACTCCAAATACGGTATCTTCAGACAGACAATTCATAGGTAGCTTTAGTGTGTGCAGTTGCTGACAGTGCTGTATTAGTTGAAGTACAACAGTTTCTGTGAGGTAAGTGCAACAATCTATATCTAGCTCTTGTAGGTGTGGACAGTGCTCAGAAAGGGCTAGTAGACTGGCATCAGTTATAGCGTTATGATTATTGGACCATAGCAGTAGTGATTGTAGATTAAAACAGCATTCGGCTAACCCTATAACTATCTCATCAGTAATTATAGAGTCTTTAATCAAATATACTGAATGTAAATGTCGACAGTTCTGTACAAGCTGAAGTAGCTGTGCTGTACTAGTACTGGAAGAATCGAGAATTGTTAAGATTTCTAATCTCAAGCAATATTGGGTGATTAGAGGTATAAACACATGGTCTTGTGAGCTCTCAACGCTCACATTGCGCAGTTCAGTAAGATAAGGTATTGCCTTTACATAGGTCGGAGTCAAAATACTGCTATCATCTTGGAATATATAGGGAGTTGATATTGAATGTGTACAGGAGAGTGCAGGAGCACATATTGCAGCAGTTTGTTCAGTAGATATTTTAGGCATACGTGTAATATCTAGCTCCTTTAATAGTGGGCAATGCGTAGATAATGCTAATAGTGAGTCCTCAGCAATGCTAAACCGAACCATTAGTGACTGCAGTCGCGGACAACACTTTGCTATTTCTGCAACAGAGCCTTTACTACTATAACCATCAATCATGTTGATTTTAGAAATAAGAATATTATTATTAGTTCCTCTCTGTAGTC